>JBBPMP010000629.1:0-10064 GCA_038090395.1 Boletales sp. KT-2023a
TATTCCAAGACAGTCCACTTCCAGATCCAATGGGGTTGTGCTGAAGATATCACCCACCAAAACCACTCCTCCACCACCACCTACCGATCTTTCTCCTCTCCCTCCTCCTCCCATACTACCAAAGACCCAAATGCCATGGATGTAGATGCTGTCCGCATCCCAAAGATGACCCAAACCGAAAGGCAACAGTGCATCAAAAATGGACTCTGCTTCCGCTGTCACAAACCTGGTTACCTCTCCTCTGCTTGCCCCACCTTCCCCTCAACCCCTCAGCCGAAGAAGAAGGAGGTTAGAAAGGTCAAAGAACTACCCAAGCTTGAAGAGCTTGACGATGACAATGAAGAAACCATTGCCTGCATTTCTTTTGCAGTCCCCAATGAGGATTTTTGAATAGAGGGCATACCCCAATGCAATGACCCTCCTCTTCCTTTTCTTGTGTGCCTGTACTTGTAAACTTGATAGCTAGACAATCTATGCAAATCCCTGTCCAAGTCATCGAACCCTTGCACTTGAAAGCCATTGGAACCCATGCTCTCATCAATTCTGGAGCACAAATCTCCTGCATCGATTGGGACTTTGTCCAGAAACACAAACTTCCAAAAACTTGATTCTCTACCCCCATCGCTGTTCGAAACATCGACCAATCTCCTAACAAGAATGGTCTCATTCAATTCTCTACCACCCTCTACATCTGCATCGGACAGATCTCTCACTCCATCCTCTTCCACGTCCTCAACTGTGGAAAAG
Source organism: Boletales sp. KT-2023a (assembly GCA_038090395.1). Lineage (NCBI taxonomy): Eukaryota > Fungi > Basidiomycota > Agaricomycetes > Boletales > Boletales sp. KT-2023a. The sequence continues at coordinate 748 of JBBPMP010000629.1, forward strand.
AAAATGTTATCCTCAGACTTCCTTGGCTTAAGCAGGTCAACCCCACCATCGACTGGGTGAAACGACAACTCTCCATTCCCCTTGATTCCAATCAGTCAAATGACCTTTATCAGAAACATACTCGCCCTTCCCTCACTTCTTCTTCCCCTCGCCCCATCTGACATGTCAACGTTGATACCATCTGGGATGGATGACTCTATGACTATATGAAAAAGGAAACCGAACAACAACATCTCATATGCAATAACAATTGTCGAGTCATCCAACACCTTATCCATTGTGGTTCCCAATTCATTCCCAATGCCACTATTGCCAAACTTACAACAGCGACCAAACTGGCAGCTGCTGCTGAAAAGGCTAAACCTAAAGTCACCCTTCCCCCTGAATATTCCAAATTCTCCACCGTCTTTTCCAAAGAAGCAACTGACCATGTTCCCCCCAGCCGACCTTATGATCACGAGATCAACCTTGACAAATCCTTCACCCCAACGATCGGCAAACTCCATCCCCTCACTCCCAACGAAAAACTTGCCACCAAAACCTTCCTTGACGAGAACCTCAAAGCTGGCAAGATCCGACCATCGAACTCTCCCCAAGCTGCCCCTTTCTTCTTCGTCAAAAAGAAGGATGGTGGCCTCCACCCTTGCCAAGACTATCGCTATGTCAATGAACACACCGTTTGTGATGCCTATCCCCTTCCCCTCATCCCCAACCTCGTCGATAAACTCAAGGGAGCTAAAGTCTTTACTAAGTTTGACGTCTGCTGGGGATACAACAACGTTCGCATCAAGGATGGCCATCAATGGAAAGCTGCCTTCATTACCCACAAAGGACTTTTCGAACCTACAGTAATGTTCTTCAGACTTTGCAACTCCCCTGCTACTTTCCAACACTTTATGAACAACTCCTTCCATAATATGATTGCTGAAGGATGGTTGGTAATCTACATGGATGACCTCTTGATCTTCTCCCCTGATCAGAAAACACACGAGGAACACACAAAACAAGTCCTCCAATGAATGGAAGAACTCGACCTCCACCTCAAGCTTGAAAAATGCAACTTTGCTGTCTCAGAAGTTGAATACCTTGGTATGATCGTCTGCCCTGACGAATTAGCCATGGACCCCATCAAACTTGACAGCATTCGAGAATGGCCCACCCCTACAAAAGTCAAAGACGTCTGCTCTTTCCTTGGCTTTGCCAACTTCTATCGATGGTTCATCCCCAACTACTCCAACGTCGCTCGTCCCCTCCTTGACCTTACCAAAAAGAACCAACCCTGGTCCTGGTCCCCTTCTTCCCAACAAGCCTTCAATGAGTTGAAGAAACTCTTCCTCTCGCAACCCATCCTCCATCTCCCTGACCCCTCTCGTCTCTTCGCTATCGCCACCGACGCCTCCAAATATGCTTCAGGAGCCCTCCTCCTTCAAACTGATGCCAACGGTGACTGGCACCCTTGTTCCTACCTCTCCCAGACCTTCTCCCCTGCCGAATGAAACTATGATATCTATGATTGCGAACTTTTAGCTGTCATCCGTGGTCTCAAAATGTGGCAATGCTATCTCTTGGGTTCCCCCTTCCCTGTCCAAGTTTTCACTGACCATAAGAACCTCATATACTTCCACCAACCTCAGAAACTCAACCAACGACAGGCTCATTGGTTACTAGACATCTCCGACTATGACCTCAAACTCACCCACGTTCCTGGCTCCTCCCTCACTGCTCTTGATGCTGTCTCTCGCTGCCCCGGCCTCCTTCCCTCACATGATGACGATAACAACAATGTCACACTCCTACCCGACTCCCTCTTTGTCAACCTCATCGACACCTCCCTTCAAAAGAAGCTTGCATCTTCCTCCTCCTCTGACCCCCTCATGCTTGATGCACTCTGTGCTACCACTGGTGATGTTCCTGCTCATTTTTGCTTGCGCCTCTCTGACTGGCAATATGATGCTGGGGTACTCACCTTCCAAGGATGAGTCTATGTTCCTCCTGACCTTCATCACTCCATCGTCCAATGACACCATGATCACCCCTCCGCTGGTCACCCTGGTTATCTTAAAACTCGCCAACTCATCGCCTCTGAATTCTGGTGGCTGGGTCTTGCTCACTTTGTCCATAAATACATTGAAGGATGTGCCTCTTGCCAATCTGCCAAAGTGAACACACACCCCACCATTCCCCCCCTCTCTCCCATCTCCTCCTCCTGCACTCGACCATTTCAACAAGTCTCCTGTGACCTAATCACTGACCTCCCCCTCTCCGACGGCTTTGACAGTCTTTTGGTCGTGGTCGACCATGGGCTTACTAAGGGGGTGATTCTCTGCCCTACAAAGAAGTCAGTCTCTGCTGAAGGAATTGCCTCCCTCTTTTTTCACAAAGTTTGTACTTGATTTGGTCTCTACAACAAAATCATCTCAGATCGTGGCCCCCAATTCGCCTCTACCTTTGCCAAAGAACTTGGACGCCTCCTTGGATATGACCTCTCCCTCTCCACTGCCTATCATCCCCAGTCCGATGGCAAAACAGAACATGTCAATCAAGAAGTTGAAACCTATCTCCGCATCTTCTGTGGCAACTCCCCTTCTACTTGGTCCAAAATGATATCTCACGCTGAATTCACACACAATCACTGCCCCCACTCTGTTACCAGCAAATCCCCATTCTTTCTCATGATGGGCTTTGAACCCTGTCCACTTCCCACCATCCTTGCTGAATCCCACCTCCCAGCCATTGAAGAATGCCTGAAACTCCTTTCCGCAGCTCGAGATGAAGCTCTAGCAGCTCACAAACTTGCCAGACAAGTCATGAAGTCTCGTTTCCATGGGAAATTCACCTCCTTCCAGAAAGGCGACAAGGTTTGGCTCAAAGCTTGAAACCTTAAACGGCTTATCTCTCATCCAAAATTTGCCCTCAAACAAGAAGGACCCTTCACCATCACTCACGTTCTATCTCCCTTGACGTACAAACTCTGCCTCCCTCATACCTGGAAGATACACAACATGTTCCATGTTTCTCTCTTATCGCCCTATCGCAAAAATGATGTACATGGACCAAACTTCCCTGCTCCACCTCCTGACCTTATCGACAGAGAAGAGAGTACGAAATGGAGAAAATCATCCAACACAAGGGATCACCACTTAATCAGAAATTCCTGATCCAATGGAAAGGCTACTCAGCCAAAAAAGACTCCTGGTTACCTGAATTGGAGTTCAAACATGCGAAACAACTTCTGAATGACTATAAGAAGCTCCACCCTCCCATCTTTCCTTCTCCCAAACACCCATCATCTCCCTCTCATCATTGAAATGCCCGCTCCCACCAGATCCTCCTCTCCCATTCTGACTATCCCCAAACCTCGTCCCACCATCACTTCACCCTGGAACCCCCCCCCTGAACTTCCTCCTGTCGATGCTACCTCTGAAATCCTGTGGACTGCCCCCTACATTCCACCTACACCTCCTCTCGCTAATACTGACACCATCCTCTCCATTGCAGTACCTATCTATGCTCATTGTCTCTGACAGGAGCATTTTCCTATTACTGCCATTGGAGCTATGCATATGCACCTGAACCACCTGGACCTTATCATTCCCCTTCATCATCATTTAGAACCATACTCTCCTCTCGAATCCCTTTTACATTTATATAACAAACTTCCTCACCTTCTTTCTATTGCCAACAAAATCCATGCCCACTCCTACCTGACAACTCAAACCACTCTCTTACACGACGTGCACTGCAGACTCCTCACTCTCACCACTGACCTCATGCACCAGCTTGAGATGGATGACCTTACAACCGACGTTCTTCGCTACGTCAGGGAACTAGCCAACCAGTCCAAAGAAAACTGAATCCCCACCCCAGATCTTCTGGAACCCCCCTTGACCCTCGACGACTTGGCAACGTTGACTTCCCACTCCTCCAGCTACCATACCGCAGAACAGTCTACCGACTATTCATCGGAACCCTTCACCCAGGCTATGGCTGACAAAATGGACCGTGCAGAGGTATGATGGAATGGACAATGTGATCGTCCCCTTCCTCCATCTCATCCCCTCTACTTCAAAACATGCTACCACTGTCACCGCTTGAACCATATCCGCCCCCACTGTCCATACTATGCCTGCCCCTTCTGTGGTTGTCATGCACCGGGACACTCCCAACACAACTGCCCTCATCGCCCCTGTCCACCCCCTTCGATTGCTCCTTCATCATCTCCTACATTCTCTCATTCCTCTGGTCGTCACGTTCCTCGCTCTTGTTGTCCCCTCCTTGCCAGACTATCATCCCCTCTGAATGAGGCTGGACCCTCTACCTGGATCCCTCCTTGGCGTCGTCCATGCTATCGTCATCCCTCTCAGTCCCCTCCACATCCTATGCCTCCTACTACAACTGTACATCTGGACTTCACACCTCATTATATCTATGAGGACGACAGCGACAGCATCGACGACTCCACTTATGCAAACATGACAGGTTCCCCTGGTGGCAATCACTGCATGGATTTCTAGGTGGCTCTTCTATTTTCTTCTGTTTTCTTCTGTTCTCTTCGATCACCTCTTATCACCCTCTTGTTTTCTTGTGGTAACTTTGAATGTACTCTGGGGGTAATGTTACGATTCCTCCATTTCTTTTCTTTGTCATACTCAGACCAGCATCACCTGGTTCCTTTACCTTCTCTAGAGTGTTCTAGAACGTACAACACGTTTGTCACACACCATTCTTATCTCCACCTCATGTCTTTCATCTCTGCTGCCTCATGTTTATTCCTATCTTCACCATGAGGCAATTCTTATCTTTTCTTTCTCCGATTTAACTTTACCTTGAGTACTACTTAAGCCTTAATCATACACCGATGTACCTTAGCTTAGTTCTGCTCAATCAACCTTGTCTCCCTCGTAATCACTTTGATTCCTCATCGACTACCTTCATCGGATGACTTCCTTGATCTCTCCATCGACTCTCTATGTTGACTGAACCTTGACCTGTCACCAATCGCCTTATTGGTTGAGTTCTTCATCATCTGGCAAGTCCTGCTCAGACTCCTTCAAACCTTTGACCCCCGCCTCTAGTTCTCTTTGAGCCTACACTCGTTCCTACCCGGACCAAGCGTAACATGCATCTTCCTCCTCCTCCAACCCCCTAGTGCTCAATGCACTCCATGCTACCACTGGCAACGTTCCTGCTCACTTTCCCTCATGCCTCTCTGACTGGCAATATGATGTGGGGGTACTCACCTTCCAAGGACGCATCTATGTTCCTCCTGACCTTTGTCACTCCATCATCCAATGACACCATGATCACCCCTCCACTGGTCACCCTGGTTATCTTAAAACTTGCCAACTCATTGCCTCTGAATTCTGGTGGCCAGGTCTTGCTCACTTTGTCTGCAAATATGTTGAAGGATGCGCCTCTTGCCAATCTGCCAAAACAAACACACACCCCACCATTCCCCCTCTCTCTCCCATCTCCTCCTCCTGCACTCAACTGTTTCAACAGGTCTCCTGTGACCTCATCACTGACCTTCCCCTCTCTGATGGCTTTGACAGTCTTTTGGTTGTGGTCGACCATGGACTTACTAGGGGGGTGATTCTCTGCCCTACAAAGAAGTCAGTCTCCACCGAAGGGATCGCTTCCCTCTTTTTCCACAAGGTCTACACTTGATTTGGTCTCTATGACAAAATCATCTCAGATTGTGGCCCCCAATTCGCCTCTACCTTTGCCAAAGAACTTGGATGCCTCCTTGGATATGACCTCTCCCTTTCTACTGCCTATCATCCCCAATCCGATGGCGAAACAGAACGTGTCAATCAAGAAGTCGAAACCTATCTCCGCATCTTCTGTGGCAACTCCCCTTCTACTTGGTCTGAAATGATATCTCACGCTGAATTCGCACACAATCACCGTCCCCACTCTATTACCAGCAAATCCCCATTCTTTCTCATGATGGGCTTTGAACCCCATCCACTTCCCACCATCCTTGCTGAATCCCACCTCCCAGCCATTGAAGAATGCCTGAAACTCCTTTCTGCAGCTTGAGACGAAGCTCTAGCAGCTCACAAACTTGCCAGACAAGTCATGAAGTCTCATTTCCATGGGAAATCCACCCCCTTCCAGAAAGGCGACAAGGTTTGGCTTGAAGCTCGAAACCTTAAACGGCTTATCTCTCATCCAAAATTTGCCCCCAAACAAGAAGGACCCTTCACCATCACTCACGTTCTATCTCCCTTGACATACAAACTCCACCTCCCTCATACCTGGAAGATACACCCCACATTCCATGCTTCCCTCTTATCACCCTATCGTGAAAACAATGTACATGGACTGAACTTCCCCGCCCCACCTCCTGACCTTATCAATGGAGAAGAGGAGTACGAAATGGAGAAAATCATCCAACACAAGGGATCACCACTTAATCAGAAATTCCTGATCCGATGGAAAGGCTACTCAGCCGAAGAAGACTCCTGGTTACCCAAATCAGAGTTCAAACATGCGAAACAGCTTCTGAATGACTATAAAAAGCTCCACTCTTCCATCCTTCCTTCTCCCAAACATCCATCATCTCCCTCTCATCATTGAAATGCCCTCTTTGACCAGATCCTCCTCTCCCATTCTGACTATCCCCAAACCTCATCCCACCATCACTTCACCCTGGAACCCCCCTCCTGAACTTCCTCCTGTCGACACTACCTCCAAAATCCCATGGACTACCCCCTACGTTCCCCCTACACCTCCTCCTGCTAATACTGACGCTGTCCTCTCCGTCGCAGTACCTATCTATGCCTATTGTCTCTGACAGGAGCATTTTCCTATTACTGCCATCGGAGCTATGCATATGCACCTGAACCACCCGGACCTTATCATTCCCCTTCATCATCATTTAGAACCATACTCTCCTCTCGAATCCCTTTTACATTTGTATAACGAACTTCCTTGCCTTCTTTCTATCGCCGACGAAATCCATGCCCACTCCTACTTGACAACTCAAACCGCTCTCTTACACGACGTGCACTGCAGACTCCTCACTCTCACCACTGACCTCATGCACCAGCTTGAGATGGATGACCTTACAACCAACGTTCTTCGCTACGTCAGGGAACTAGCCAACCAGTCCAAAGAAAACCGAATCCCCACCCCAGATCTTCTGGAGCCTCCCTTGACCCTCGACGACTTGGCAATGTTGACTTCCCACTCCTCTGGCTACCATACCGCAGAACAGTCTACCAATTATTTGTCAGAACCCTTCACCCAGGCTATGGCTGACGAAATGGACCATGCAGAGGTATGATGGAATGGACAACACGATTGTCCACTCCCTCCATCTCATCCCCTCTACTTCAAAACGTGCTACCACTGTCACCACTTGAACCATATCCACCCCCACTGTCCATACTAGTGTTGCTGTGGCTTGGCTTGGCTTAGCTCAGCTCGGCTATTGACGGCTACACATATGGCTCAGCTCTCAATGGCTTGGCTTTAGGTAAATGCCGGCTTGGCTCGGCTCCATTAGCCACCATAGCTGGCTTGGAGTCATGGTAGCAAGTGCAGCACACCACAACGACAATGCAACCTCCCGAACCCTTGATGAGCAGTAACAATCAAGCTATGACTCACTCGAGTAGGAGATGCGACATACATATGTGAATATAGCTACTATAGTACATAATTGTATAAAATGTGCTATTCATAATTGAGCAACGTTCGCTGAGAGTCAAGACAATTATAGTTATACCTAGGATAGGGTTGATTCAGACATAATTAGACCCGATATACAGGCAACATACTGCAATTAAACAATCTGCGATGGTAGGCGGCGAAACTTGCATGGACAGAGCAGCTGGAACATGAATGGGAGCCACTTGGCAGCTTATACGTGGGGTGATCCTCAGATGCTGTATGGCCGTTGTGGTGGCAGCATGAGTTCCCAGTCCAGGCATGCTGATTTAGGAATTTGCATGGTAAAGATCTTGCTTGACAATTGCCTCAGTCTGAATGGACTGGGCATCGTCAGTGAACTGCTGTGTTGCGGCACAAAGCAATGAGTATAAATACTCATAGTCTGGCGCGTCTGAAAATGAGAGTGTGTGAGAGTAAAGAAGCATGGTGGATAGCTCCAGAAAGCTGTGTTGATTGCATAGTCACTTGACAGCTGCTGTTTGCTTGTAGTCGAGCACAGCAGAAGACCTGTTTTTTTTTGGCAGCTTGTCTCCATCCAGGGCAATGATCCAGCAAGAAGGTAGATTAGAACATATACCAGTGATTCGAGATCATTGCGATGACTCAATTCACTTCCCAGATGACTGTTGATAGAGGCAAACACCAGTGTTCCTGTGAGGCCACGGTTGGAACAGAAGGGTAAATGCCTGCCCATCAGGTGACGATAAGGTTTCAAAATTCCAAAGTCGACAATGAAGATGGTTGGCAGCCAGTCAAAACCGGTAAGGATGTTCTGGGGTTGAATATCGCAGTGCACATAGCTGCTGGCATGGATGTATTGTAAGCATGAGAGCTGCATGGATGATTGTCTGAGAAGCTTTATGACAGTGATCGAGTCATACTCACCAATTGGCTACCAATATACTGGATGGTGATAGGGCTGAAGTTTCTTCACTGTTCGACCAGGTGCTGCAAGGATGGACCTAATAGGTCAAGGACAAGAATGTCGTAATTGCATTCTCGCCCAAACCAGTGGACACACGGAATTCCAGCCAGCGCCTTGCTAGGCCTGCCCTCACTCATTTGTTTGAGGACATATGATTCTCATTCAACAGATGTTGATTTCTTATTTCGGGCATATTCCAGTTTGAGCACATAGTTTCAGCGATTGATAATATTGAAAGCTTTGTAAACAGTCACTGCAATGTTCGGTCAACAGCATGTTGGAAAATAAAAATAAAACAAGAACAAAAAGTACCATATGACCCTGACCCAAGGCATCCATCAACTCTGTACCTCCCATCAATCCGGTGAGGAATTTTCGGCTCATCTTCAGATTTCAAGTTCATGTTTTTGAGCTCTAACCGGTTCTTTTTGAGGATCAAATTCAGCAGACCCAGCAGAGGCTCAGAGCGAGTTGACACTCACAGTGGACTTGGCGAAAAAAAGGTGGCAAACGATTTTCAGGAGGTAAGTCCAGTAATGCTCTGATTAAGAACTCAACCCAAAGATACAAACAGGCTGAGCTCAGGACCCAGCAATGCCATCACACCATAATTGGCCTTATCAGGCCAGGGTTTCCCAGCCTCATTCCTGTCCCAATCATTTCAGGTCAGCTGTCAGTCCTTTCCCATTTTGTTTACTGTTCTTCCCAAGGG
>JBBPMP010000630.1:0-15427 GCA_038090395.1 Boletales sp. KT-2023a
AGCCTTTCCATGCAGTCAGGTACTGGTAGCGGCCAGGGGAGCCCTTGTGTGAGAGAATCCCATCTACTTTGTATTCTTCTTTGCCATCAATGACGTCAGGAGGTGGAGTGGGAAATGAAGGACCATATGCTTCAGTGGAGCAAAAGGGGGAAAGAAGAGTGGTGTGGAAGACATTATGAATTTTCCAGGTGGGAGGAAGGCAAAGGTGGTAAGTGAGAGGAGATAGTACCTGACTGATCTTGAATGGTCCCAGTCGTTTGGGTGCAAGTTTCTTGGGGGGAAAGGGATGTGGAGGTTGGTAGCTTCTAGCCAGACCTTGTCTCCAACTTTCCATGGGGAAAATCGTTGGGAGCAGTGTTGAGTCATTAAATGACAAGTGGATTCATGTGCAGCTAGGGCTTCTTTTTGGGATTCTTCTAAAGCCTCGAGGTGAGAGGAAAGGGCCAGAATAAATGTCTTTCCAAGGGAAGGATATGCTCAAGGATTGTAGCCAAGCATCAGGGAGAAAGGGGATACTTTGGTGGAGGAATGAGGAGCAGAGTTGTGATGGAATTTGGCAGAGGTGATGAAGGAGGCCCAAGAGTGGGGTTGGTTGTTGCAGAAGAGGCAAAGATATGTTTTGATCTCCTGGTTTGCTTGTTCAGTTTGGCCATCAGATTGAGGGTGGTATGCAGTGGAGAGGCAAATGTCATAGTGAAGTAAATGAGCAAGTTCTCTGGTGAAGGTGGAGGTGAACTGTGGACCATGATCAGAGATGATAGACTCATGTAGACTGAATTGTTTAAAGACATTGTTGTAGAAAAGAAGGGCTATGCCTGCAGCATTGATGGTTTTTTGACAGGGCATGAGAATTACCATTTGTGTCATTCTGGAGGAGGACAGCACCAGCAGTGAACAGGGATGCATCAGACATGATGGAGAAGGGTTGAGAGATGTCAGGGAAGGCAAGGACCAGTGAAGAGGAGAAGCGGGATTTCAATTCATTGAAAGCTCGTTGTTGAAAAGGGGTCCAGAGCCATGGTTCGTCTTTATGGGTGAGGAGGGTAAGAGGAGTGACGAGGGTGGAGAAGCTCAGAATGAATTTATGATAGAAGTTGGCAAAACCCAAGAATGACCGGATGCCTTTGATGGATGTGGGAGGTTTCCAGTCTGTGATGGCAGTGAGTTTTGTTGGGTCCATGTGGATACGTCCTTGACCAATGATGAGACCGAGGTATTCCATCTGGGGAGTGTCAAATGAGCATTTAGAGATCTTGAGCAAGAGGTTATGATCTTGTAGTCATTGGAGAACTTGTTTGGTGCGAGAGTGGTGGAGTTCTATGTTGTCCTTGGTATGAATGCCAATATCGTCCATGTAGATCTTCAACCAACATTCTGCAATCATGTCAGCAAAGATGTGATTCATGAATGCTTGGGGCATTATTAAATTTGAAGAACATGACTGTAGGTTCAAACAGACTGAGTGGGGTGATGAATGCTGCTTTCCACTGATCTTCCTCTCATAGGTGAATATTATTGTATGTATCCCCAGTGAACATTGAATTTCATGAAGAGGGTTGAATCTTTCATGTCATCTATGAGTTCCAAAATGAGGGGTAGGGGGTATGCATTGCGAATGGTGTGAGAGTTGAGGTAGCGGTAATCCTGGCAGGGACAAAGGGTACCATCCTTTTTGGGTACAAAGAAGAATGGGGAAGCTTGTGGTGATTTTGATGGAATGATGTGACCAGTCTTTAGGTTTTTGTCAATGAATATGCAACAGGCTTCTTTCTCAGCAGGATTGAGGGGGTAAACTTTAGCAATCTTCAGGATGAAAGAGGATTTGAGATCGATGGTGTGATCAAAAGAGTGATGAGGGGGTAGAGTGCTGAACATCTTTTCTGAGAAGATGTCTGTGAAGTTGGTACACCAGGAGGGAACTTCCACAATCTTTGGTTGTTCCTGTTGTGCTAGTTGGGTGGATAGAGTGATTTTACCAAGGTGTTGGGGATAGGTCTCGTCAATATCCTCTTTCCAGGGTGGACACTCACTAAGAGGTACCACAGCATCCTGGAGGGTGAGGGTGTTGGCAGACCAGTCAATGACAGGGTTTCGTTTCTTTAACCAGGTCATTCCAAGGATGATACGAGAAGAACCTAACAATGTGACAAGAAAGGTGATTTTGTCCAATAGTTGGGGAAAGATGACCTTGGCTGAAATAGAGTATTGGATGGTCCCTTGGTGATTTGGAGTGCCATCCATGTTATATGCAGTGAGTCTCTGAGGGAGTTGTTGGATGGCAGAGTGAAGCTTAGGCATGAGGGAGATGTCTATGAAATTGTTGGTTGCTCCACAATCGACAAGAGTGGTGGTGGTAATGGTTTGAGATCCTGCTTGTAGTTTGACTGGGAGATGTATGGTTCGTTCATTGGATAGGCCTACAATTACAGCAGAGATATCTAGGGAAGAGGATGTTACTACATCTTCCCTCATTGAAAACCCAAAGAAGGATCATCCTTAGCTTCGTTGAAACAAAGCTTCAGGGTTTGGAGAATCTCCCCTTTGTCCTTTCCATCGATTCGGAGTTTGGAGGTGTAGGATTCCAGGGCAGTGGGTTGTTTAGCTGGTGAAGGAGGGGGGGGAATGTTAGAGGAGGTTTCTGTGGTCTGAATATGTTGTCTGGGGTTGTTGGTGGTTCGTGGGGTGGATGTGAAAGTCTTGCATTGTTGGGCATTGTGCCCTTTCTGGCAGCAGCGAAGACAAAGTCCTTCTTGAAAGCAGTGAGAACATTTGGTAGGGGTGAGTTTTGAGACACATATGGCATCGATGTCCATGGCATTGGGGTCTGAGGTGGTGGTTGAGGAACGAGGGAATGAGGAGGGAGTTCTGTGTCCTTGGCAAAGGGCAGCGATGCAAGCTTTTTGTGCATGGAAGGTTTTGGCTTTGTTGAGCCATTCCTTGATGGTGGTGGGGACGTTGGTCATGGAGAGGATCATGATTGAGAGCTGTTGATCAAGTCCAAAGGAGAACTGGTCGATGAGCATGGTGTTATCAGTGATGGCTGCTTTAGCTGCAAGGTTCTGGAAATTGGTGATATACTTTTGGAAACCATCATCCATCTCTCCATTGGTTCCTCAAGTGGACTTTTGTATGAGTTTGGATAACTCCAGACGAGCGGTGGCTTTGGTGTCAAAGGGGTAGAAGGTGGATTCGAAATTGGAGACAAATGTTTCAAAAGTTTTGTTGGTGGAGGGGACGGCTTTGTCAGCCATGCGATCATACCTCATCTCTGAGAAGGAAATGCCACATCCTTTACTCATCTTGTTCAAGGTGGTCATGACTTTTGCATTGTCTGCAGTGTATAGTTTTTGGTTGATTTCAAAGTAGGCCTTCATGGGCTTTATCCATTGAACGGCATCTGAGTGGTCACCTGAGAAGTCGGCTGGGAGAGCTGCTTTGAGTTCAGTCATAATGGGTGGGACAACTGGTGCAAGGGGTGGGGTGATGGTGGTTGGAAGTGAAGGGGTTGGGACAAAGGGGTTCTGAAGAAGAACTGGGCTGAGTTTGATGGGGGATCCTGGGGGGGTACTAGAGATGTGGGGATTTGGCTGTGGGGTGGGGACTGTGGTTATAGACAAAGATGATAAGGGTACTGGGGTAGTTGTGTGAAATGGGGAGTTTACTGGGCTAGGGAGGTTTCGTCCACCAAGATGATGGCAATGATGAAGTTCTAGGGCTGAGGGGGTGGGTTCCTTGTCGGAGGAGACTTCTGGGGCTTTGATACTGTGAATGATGAACTGGGGTGGGTCCTACTCCATAATAGGAGGGACAAGGGATATTCTCGATCTTTTGTTATGCAAAGTGTACTTTGAGTAGATCAAGACCAAATGGGAAGACTTACCAATGAGCAGGACACTCACAGAGAGGTACAACTCAGCTCGAAGGTATTGAAGGGACAAAGGGACAAAGACTATACACCAGGAAGGCAGACCAAGGGACTGAGGGACTGAGAGGACTGAGAGTGACTCAAGAGAAACACTGAATTGCACAAATCGAGAATGAAGTACAAGTAGGTCAACTACTGGACTATATACTGAGCGACGTGTAAGTGTAGAACATCATGGAATGATGAAGAATAAAAGGATGTGTCATCAAAGGATAATCAAGATGAAGTAAGAGAAAGGATGTATCACCATTTAGTAAACAAGTATGACACAAAGGCATGCGAAGGGCACTCTAAAGAAAGGGAAGTGAAAGAAAAAGAGATGTAAGGATAGATGATTGTAACAATATCTGAACCAGCCAAGCCCCTGCTGTAAAAGTGAGAGTGCACTTTGCACTGTTAGCCTTGTCATGTGTGAGGTACAGGAGGGAGAGTCCTTCATACTACTTTGCTACCATTGTAGGGAAGTATTGATAGTCAAGTTCTAATGAAACACCCAAAGTCCAAAGTCTGAGTGCAGGCATAGGGCATGGGAAAAACAAGGGGAAAAAGCAGACATACAAAGTGCAAGTGCCCTGAAAGAGAAAGAAGAGTGTGCTAGTTCACACAAGTATCCAGAGAGTCTTACTCCTGATGATCCTTTGGGGGGAAGACCAAGAGAACTTGACTGAAGTTCTCTGGTCATCTATTAGGGACTTATATAGTACATAGGGGTTTGTACATACTGTACATAGATCTAACTGATCAAGTCCATGCTGCATCCTCAAGGATGTGGCAGCACTGGTCTACATGTGTGATCAGTGAGGCATACATACATGCATACATCATGAGGAAAGCTGTCCATTGCCTCAAGGTGTGGCAGATCTAAAAATAAATGTAAAGTGCATATAAAACATAAGATGATTGGAAACACAAGGTGTCCATGCACCAATGGTCCATGTCACGTTCCATGTTCTTTCTGTACCATCCAAGCTCTTCTCTGATTTCTCCACCTCATGATCCAATGTTGCAATGCTCCCTCTGCACTCTGCCACTCATTGTCTGCTGTCAGGCAACAACTCCACATATCCCTGACTTGTCCATCATCCTTGGCAGGTCCCCATCCATGTCCATGTATGTAGTTTGCCATTCCGCTCTAGACCTGTATCTGGCCCTGGTTGTACTCTGTCCTCCCTGTAGTAGAAATCCACCCTCCCTGTCTTACATTACTCCACTACTCCACTCTCCATCTACCCTTAGTACAGCCTTCATCCTCCATGTACTTAATCCACTCTTGCTGAGGATTTAATCCTCAGTTTGTAAATCAACTAAGTTACCTCTGATCAACCTCTGCTTAATCCCTCATTCCCTCTTCTCTCTTCGCTTTCTATCTGCCTCAGTAGCTTAGGCTATCATTGTACCTCTGACTACTCCATTCTCTGAAATATGAGGACAGGGCAGTACAAGGGTGCAGGCAAACCTGAAGCTGCAGTCCTCACCCTTTGTCTCCATCTCCACCTCCAATCCTTGACCTCCACTCCCCCTATGTCTGCTCCACACCCCCACACCTCCAGTGATCAGTGGAACCAGACTTGACAGTATTTACAAACTCAACTTTGTACTGTCTCCTTTTCACTTTACTCATGACATATCAGAGTATCATCTGCACTTGCTTGCAGCAGCATGCTATGCAGAAAACTCCTAAACCAAGGCCCAGCATGCCAGGTGGATCTGTCCTTCTCCACCCTGGAGAGCAGGCCACTTTCCTCTTGTTCACCCACCTCTAGCCCCTGTATCCCTAGTCGCTTGGCCCTTGAAAAAGGCTGTGCCAACTCCCCTATTCCTGATGCTGATGATGGACGCCACACTCCTACTGCATCTGCATATCAAGTGCCACATTTGTCTTGTGGTTGCTCCATTGAAGTCCCAGATGTGCTGGACCCCAACAATGCAGGTCCTCCGGATGGCGACAACTCTCCAGACCCTGCTTCTCCATCATCGCCCCACATCAGTAACCACCTCCCTACCTCCCCTCCATTCTCTCCACCTGCTACTCTGCCTGTCTCCCCTTCAGACCTCCCTGAGGATCCCCTCATGGCTCTGGTGCAAGCCATCCACAATCTCACTCAGGCACAATCAGTGGATCAAGGTTCTTTCAATTGCACTAAGGTCTGGGAGCTGGATACATTTGACAGGATGGACTCCCCAAACTCCATGCCTTCCTGGTCCAATGTAAACTCAATTTCCAGGACCACCCTAGGGCTTTCGCCACAGACCATGCTAAGGTCATCTTTGCACAGTCGTACCTTAAGGGGATGGCTCTCAAGTGGTTTGAACCCAACCTCCTGAACTCCTGCTCCACCACCCATCCACTATAGATGGACAACTTCAAGGAGTTTATTGACAAACTCTGCACCAACTTTGGTCCACATGATCCTGTTGGAGATGCTGAGCACCAGCTCGACCACCTGACAATAAAGGATGGCAGTAGGATCAATAAGTACAACATTGAGTTCAACCACCTGGCCGGCCAAGTTAAAGGCTACAGTCAAGGCGCACTCCATCACTTCTTTTACAACAGTCTCCCTGACCGCATCAAGGACAAGATCTCCCATGTTGGCAAGCCAACCACCCTCCAGAAGCTCTGCCTCCTCACCCAGACCATCAACGCCAGATACTGGAAGTGAAAGTCAGAACTCTCTCATCAAAAGGAGAAATCCTCATTGTCCTCCTGTGCCAACACCAAGTCCTTGTCCTTGTCATCCTCCACCTCCACCAAGTCCACTCCCTCTGACCCTCCTCCACATCTTGGCAAAGATGGTAAGTTGACTGATGAAGAACAACAGTGCCACTTCAAGAACTGGCTTTGCATGTTCTATGGTCAAGCTGGCCATAATGCAAAGGACTGTCCCAAGTCAACCTCCAAGGCCTTGAAAGCACAGGCCTCTACAGTCACTCTGACTCCTGCTCCTGCAGAGTCAAAAAATTAGTCCCCAGTCCTCTGTGCAACCTGGAGACTGCATTGACTCCACCCACGCACTCACAGAGGTCAGACTCAATGCATCTGCTCTCTCCGATCCAAACACACTTATGCCATCTATTTCTCTTGTTGACCATTCCCTTCCTCCTGTACTCGCACTCATAGATTCCAGCTCTACCTATTGTTTCATAGATTCCACCTATGTTAATAAACACTCTATCTCCACTTCTGAAGTCCCTCTGCTCACACTCCAACTCCTTGACAGTTCTTTGAATGCCATCATCATGCACTCAGCTCAGCTCAACCTCTGCTTCCCCTCTGGTGATGTCAACTCTGCAACATTTTATGTCACTCCATTGGATTCCTCCTGCATCTTAGTTCTTGGATATATCTGGCTCACCCACTACAATCCATTGATTGACTGGGTATTGGGCCATATCAGTTTCCAAGCATCTATGCAGCAAATGCCAACATCTTTGGTACCACCCTCTGTCCCTCAGGTCAAGTTTCCAACTCCTCTGACTCTGGTCATCTCCAATGAACCACCTCCATCTCTGTCATCTGACTTGCCGTCATCTGCTCTGCATGTCTCCTTCATCAACACTGCTGCTTACCAGCATGCATGCAAGTTGGAAGGCTCCATGCAATTCACCATCTACATCCACCCCAAGGATTTCCACTCTGTGAAGATGTGCTCCATGTCTACTGCCACTCCAGATACTCCAGATCTCTCCAATGTCCCTTCAGACTACCATGACTTCACTGATGTTTTCAGTAAGGCAAAGGCTACCCAGCTTGCACCACATCACAAGTTTGATCTGAAGATCAACCTGCATCAGCAAAACAGCACTTTCACTACAAAAGTCTATTATGTATTACACATGTAAAATAATATTTTTGCTCAAAATAACAATGGCAAACAGTGTAATATAACGAGAAGAATGTCCAGTAAATTTTTGAGACAAGGTTTATAGGCAAACTTTTTTACCCAGTTTTGCCCCAGTTCTGGCCAGTTAGGTACCTTGCTGTGCCAGCTGGTCCAGCTCTGGCCACCTCTGTCTAGCCAAAGACTGTTCTACTGATGTGGATGAAGGTATGTCGCCTCCTCTCAGCACTATCTACTTCCTTTCCCCCATTGAGCTTGAAGCACTCCATGCATTCCTAGATGAGCACCTCAACTATGGATTCATCCACCAATTGAACTCCACCCATGGTGCTCCTGTCCTCTTCATCCACAAAAAGGACAAATCCCTCTGCTTATGTGTAGATTTCCAAGAACTCAACAAGATCATGAAGAAGGATTTTTACCCTCCCACTTATCTCTGACCTCCTGGACACTGCCAGCAAAGCCCATATCTACTTGAAGATCAACCTCCACCATGCATACCATCAAGTCTGCATTGCCAAAGGCAATGAGTGGAAGACCACATTCCAGACTTGCTATGGCTCCTTCAAGTGGTGTGTCATGCCCTTCAGTTTGACTAACATGCCAGCTGTTTTCCAGAGATTCGTCAACTCCATCTTCACTGATCTCCTCAATGTCTGCATCATCGTCTACCTCAATGACATCCTCATCTATTCCTCTGATCCATCCCTCCATAAGGAACATGTCCACAAGGTACTCTGCCAACTCCAGAAGCACAGACTCTATGCTAAACTAGAAAAGTGTGAGTTCCACTCCACTTCCATTGAGTACCTTGGCTTCCACCTTTCTACTGATGGTCTTTCCATGTCCCCAGAAAAGGTCAAGGCCATCTCTGATTGGCTGGAACCCTGCAAGGTGAAGAATATCCAATCATTCCTAGGCTTCACCAACTTCTACTGTCACTTCATATTTAACTACTCCAACATTGTCATCCCACTCACTCACCTCACCTGCAAAGACACTCCTTGGAACTTCACTGATGATTGTTGCTCCACCTTTGAGCAGCTCAAGACCACTTTTACCTCTGCTCCTATCCTTACCCACTGGGTGCCTGATGCTCTGCTTACAGTCGAGACTGATGCTTCAGACTACACCATCACAGGTATCCTGTCCATCACCTGCTTTGACAGTGAACTCCATCTGGTTGTGTTCTACTCCCATACTCTCACTGCTCCAAAGTTGAACTATGACACCCACAACAAGGAGCTTTTAGCCATCTTTGAGGCTTTTCAGCACTGGTGCCATTACCTTGAGGGCTCTGCCACTCTGGTTGACATTGTCATGGACCACAAAAACCTTGAGTATTTTACCACTTCTAAGGTCCTGATGTGTTGACAGGCCTGCTGGTTGGAGTTCCTTTGCTAGTTCCACCTCATCATCCACTTCCACCCCGGATGCCTTGGCACAAAACCCAATGCCCTCATGAGACACTAGGATGTCTACCCCAAAGAGGAGGATAAGGACTACACTCATGTCAATCCACATAACCTCAAGCCTGTTTTCACCCAAGAACAGCTCACATCATCCCTCTGGGCAACCTATCTCATCACTTCCACTATCCATGCCACTATCCTTGTTGATGTGGACTTCCTCCACCATGACATCCTCTCCACACTCCCCTCTGATCCCATTGCCCAGTGGCACTTCTATGAAATCTCCTCCTCCAATATGCACTGGTCAGTCGACACTGACAGATTCCTCTGCCTTGATGGTAGAATCTATGTCCCTGACACCAATGATCTCTGCCTCTGTGTACTCTGCTTCAAGCATGATCACCTCCTAGCTGGTCACTTCGGTCAGAACCACACCCTGGAACTCATCTGCTGTGAGTATACCTGGCCCAGACTCTGCATGTTCGTCAAGGACTACATGGCCTCATATACCACATGCTCCTGTGCAAAGGTTCCCCAACACTGACCATATGGTCTGCTCAAGCAACTCCCCATTCTGGAGTGCCCTTGGCACTCCATCTCCATGGACTTTATAGAGCAACTCCCATCCTCCAGCAGCTACACCTCCATTCTCATAGTCATCAACCACCTCTCCAAACAAGCCATATTCATCCCTATCTATGACACCATCAATTCCCCTGACCTTGCAAAACTCTTCATAGCACATGTCTTCTCCAAGCACAGAGTTTCATCCCATGTCACCTCCAACCATGGATCCAAGTTCATCTCACACTTCTTCCACTCCATCAGTAAAGCCCTCAGTATGACTCTCCACTTCACCTCTGGATACCATCCAGAAGGTGATGGGCAGACTGAGCAAACTAACCAGACACTTGAGCAATACCTCTGGATTTACTGCACCTACCAACAGGACAACTGGGCAGACCTCTTGCCTCTGGCAGAATTTGCTTTCAACAATGTGCTGAGCTCCACCACTGGAGTCTCCCCCTTCTTCACAAACAAAGGTTACCATCCAGACATCTCCATCCACTCTGACCTCATCCTTTCCTCCTCTCAAGCACAGGAATACACCTCTGACCTCCATGAGCTCCACAAATTCCTCTGGTGCAAAATGGCACTCACTCAACAGCAATACCAAGAACCTGTGGATGCTCAGAGATCTCCTCCACTGGACCTGAAACTCAGTGACAAAGTATATGTCAAAGCAAAGTACTTCTGGACTACACACCCTTCTCACAAGCTCTCTGACAAGAATCTTGGACCATTCGAGATCATTGCACACCCCAGTACTCTCTCCTTCACACTCCACTTACCCGACTCCATGAGGTCTGTGCATCCCATATTCCATGTTTCTCAGCTCGAACCCTCCATTCCCAATCCCATTCCTAACCACATCCAACCTCCACCTCTGCTGATTGTTATGATTGTTTGTCCACCTATCTTTTTCCCTTCCACTTGATTCACTCCTTCCACTTCATTAGAGTGCTTCATGCACATCTTTTGTCATCCCTGCTTACTCTTTATGGTGACACGTCCCTTTCTCTTTACATCATCTTGATTACTTTCCGATGACATGTCCCTTCGTTCTTTATTGTTCTTTGACATTCTACACTTACGCATCACCTCATATATAGTCCAGTAGTAGACCTACTGTACTGTATTCTCAATCTATGCAATCTAGCATCTTCTTGAGTCACTCCTAGTTCTCTCAGTCCCCTCAGTCCCTCAGTCCACCTCTAAGGCATATAGCCTTTGTCCCTTTGGTCCCTTCAAGCTGAGTCATACCTCTTCATGAGTGTCCTGCTCGTTGGTAAGTCTCCACATCAGTCTTGGTCTACTCAAGGTATGCTTCATGTTACAAAAGATCAAGAATCTCTCTTCGTCCCTCCTATTACAGAGTAGGACCAAACCCAGCACACCATTCATAGCATCAGAGCCCCAGAGGACTCCTCCAATGAGGAGCCTACCCCTTCAGTCCTGGACCTATGTCGTCACCATCGCCTTGGTGGACAAAACCTCCCTAGCCCAGTAAACCCCCCATTTCACACCACTGCCCTAGTACCTCTGTCATCTCATTCCATAACCACTGTCCCCACCCCACAGCCCAGCTCCCACGTCTCCAGCACCCCCCCAGCATCCCCCATTAAACTTAGCCCAGTTCTTCCCCAGATCTCTCTCGCTCCAACCCCTTTGCCCACAGCAACATTTGTCTCACCCAGTACACCAGTCACCCCACCCATCATGACTGAACTCAAAGCCGCTCTCCCTGCTGACTTCTCTGATGATCCTGCCAATGCTGTTTGCTGGATCAAGGCCATGAAGGCCTACTTCATGATCAACAAGACCCTCTACTCCTCCAATGATAGCTACTGTAGATCATGACCACACTCAACAAAATGAGCAAAGGATGCGGAGTCTCCTTCTCTGAAATGTGGTATGATTGCATGGCTAACTCAGCAGTCGCCCAGTCTGAGAAAACCTTCATCAAATTCATTGAAAACTTTGAATCTACCTTCTACCCCTTTGACACCAAAGCCACCACCCACCTCGAACTCTCCAAGCTCATCCAGAAGTCATCTAAGGGAAAAGACAGCAAACCTGACAACAGATTTCAGAAGTATATCACTGACTTCCAGAACCTTGCTGCCAGAGCCGGCATCACCAATGAAACCACCCTCATCAACCAGTTCTTTCTTGGACTGGACCAACAACTTGCTATCATGATCCTCTCCATGACCACTGTCCCAACCACCCTCAAGAAATGGCTAGAGAAAGCCAAGACCTTCCACACCCAGAAAGCTCACATTGCTGCCCTTCATCATGGGCATAGAACCCCCTCCTCATTCCCTCGTACCTCAACCACCATCTTAGACCCCAATGCCATGGACATCAACACTATATGCATCTCCAAGCTCACCCCTACTGAACATGCTTGCTGCTTCAAAGAGGGCCTCTGCCTACATTGTCACCAAAAAGGACACAATGCCCAACAGTGCAAGACTTTCACATCCAACACCCCTTGCACCCCCACCACTCCTAGACACCACATTCAGGCAGCAGAAACTGCCACCACCCCAAGTACTCCCCCTGCTCCACCTACCAAGCAACCCTCTGCCCTGGAGGCTTACGTCGCCAAGCTCCACACCACTGGGAAGGACAAAGGATAAATCCTTCAAACCCTCAAACTACATATGCTTCGAGGAAGCTAAGGACGATTCCCCTTTGGGTTTTCATTGAGGGAAGATGTAGTAACATCCTCTTCCCTAGACATCTCTGCTGTAATTGTAGGCCTATCAAATGAACAAACCATGCGTCTCCCAGTTCATCTACAAGCAGGATCACAAACCATTACCACCACCACTCTAGTTGATTGTGGGGCTACCAACAATTTCATCGATGTCTCTCTCATACCTAAGCTCTGCTCTGCCATCTGTCAACTCCCCCAGAAACTTACTGCTTACAACATAGATGGTACCCCAAATCACCAAGGTACCATCCAGTACTCCATCTCTGTCAATGTTATTTTCCCTCAACTATCAGACAAGATCACCTTCCTCGTCACCTCACTCGGTTCCTCTCACATCATCATTGGAATGACATGGCTGAAGAAACGAAACCCTGTCATCGACTGGTCTGCCAATACCCTCACCCTCCAGGATGCTGTGGTACCTCTTAGTGAGCATCCACCCTGGGATGAGGATACTGATGAGACCTACCCCCAACACCTCGGAAAGATAACTCTGTCCACTCAACTGGCACAACAGGAACAACCAAAACAAGTGGAAGTTCCCTCCTGGTGTACCAACTTTTCTGACGTCTTTTCAGAAAAGATGTTTAGCACATTGCCCCCTCATCGTTCTTTTGATCACACCATCAATCTCAAACCATCCTTCGTCCCCAAAATTGCTAAAGTCTACCCTCTCAACCCTGCTGAAAAAGAAGCCTGTCGAATATTCATTGATGAAAACCTAAAAACTGGTCATATCATCCCATCAAAATCACCGCAGGCCTCCCCATTTTTCTTCATACCCAAGAAAGATGGCACCCTTCACCCCTGCCAGGATTACTGATATCTTAACTCTCATACTATTCACAATGCATATCCTCTTCCTCTCATCTCAGAACTTATCGACGACATGAAAGACTCAACCCTCTTCACGAAATTTGACGTCTGCTGGGTTACAACAACATTTGCTTACAGGAAGAAGATCAATGGAAGGCCATGTTCATCACTCCGCTTGGCCTTTTTGAACCTACGGTTATGTTCTTCGGTTTTAACAATGCCCCCCCTACCTTCCAAGCATTCATGAATCATATCTTCGCTGACATGATTGCAGAATGTTGGTTAAAGATTTACATGGATGACATTGGCATTCACACCAAGGACGACATAGAACTTCATCACTCTCATACCAAACGGGTTCTCCAATGTCTACGCAACCACAACCTCTCACTCAAGATCTCCAAATGCATGTTTGATACTCCCCAGATGGAATACCTCAGTCTCATCATTGGTCAAGGACATATACACATGGATCCGGCTAAACTCACCACCATCACCGATTGGAAACCTCCCACTTCCATCAAGGGTATTTGGTCATTCCTCAGGTTTGCCAATTTCTATTGTAAATTCATTCCAGGTTTCTCCACCCTCGTCACTCCTCTTACCCTCCTCACCCGGAAAGACGAACCATGGCTCTGGACCCCTCTTCAACAACGAGCTTTCGATGAGTTGAAATCTTGCTTCTCCTCTTCACCAGTTCTTGCCTTTCCCAACATCTCTCACCCCTTCTCCATCATGTCCGATGCATCCTTGTCCACTGCTGGCGCTGTTCTCCTCCAGAATGATGCAAATGGTGACTCTCATCCCTGTGCTTACTTCTCCCAGACCTTCAGCCCAGCAGAATGGAACTATGACATCTATGATCGCGAACTTGCTGTCATTTTAGCTCTGCAGGAATGGAAGCAATATCTCCAGAGCACTGCACACCCGGTCACTATCATCACTGATCACAAAAACCTCTCTTATCTCAAGGACCTTCATAAACTTTCTCGCTGACAAGCTCATTGGTCTCTCCTCTTACAGGACTTTGACATTGCTTGGCAAGTCACCCCTGGTTCTCGCATGGCCCCTGCCGATGCTCTCTCCTGCAACGTCGACGTGGATACCTCCCTCAACAATGTCTCTTCCATCCTTCCTGACCCCATCGTCATCTCCACCCTTGACCTCACATTAGCTGACAGCATTTGCAAATCTTCCTCCTCTGATCCACTCATACTTTGAGCACTTCGTTCTCTTCAGAAGGGCTCACCCCTCTTCCCTCGTTCCTCTCTTGATGATTGGTCTCTCGACAATGGCCGCCTCTATTTCCAGGGCTGCCTCTTCGTTCCCCCTGCCTCTTGGTCGTCCCTCCTACGCTCTCTTCACGAGTCTCCTACCACTGGTCACATGGGCTTCTTCCACACCAAGACTCTCCTTGAACGCGATTTCTGGTGGCCTGGTTTGGCTACCTTTTTTCACAATTTCATCGCTGGCTGTGCCCTTTGCCAACAATCCAAGGTTAATACCCATCCCACGACTCCTCCCCTCTCTCCCATCCCCTCTTCCACATCTCTTCCCTTTCGCCAACTCTTCATGGACCTCATCACCGATCTCCCCCTGTCCTCTGGTTTTGATTCTCTCTTGGTCATGGTCAACTATGGCCTTTCGAAGGGGATAATTCTCATACCTTGTCTGAAAACCATTGATGCAGCAGGTGTCGCTCTTCTTTTCTATAACAATGTATTCAAACGTTTCAGCTTACATGACTCCATCATCTCCGATCGTGGACCACAGTTCACCTCTGCCTTCACTAAAGAACTCGCTCACCTACTTCACTATGATGTTTGTCTCTCTACTGCTTACCACCCTCAAACTGATGGCCAAACAGAACGAGCAAACCAGGAGATCAAAACATATCTTCACCTCTTCTGTGGCAATCAACCACATTCTTGGGCCTCCTTCATCACCTCTGCTGAGTTCCACCACAACTCTGCCCCTCACTCATCCACCAAAACTTCCCCTTTCTCCCTCATGTTTGGCTATGATCCTTGAGCCTACCCTCCCCTCAGCAAAACATTCATCCCAGCTCTTTCCTCCCGCCTCTCTGCCCTCGAAGAATCTCGGAAAGAAGCCCTTGCTGCTGGTGCTGTCCTCCTCCAGAATGACA
>JBBPMP010000631.1:0-15767 GCA_038090395.1 Boletales sp. KT-2023a
GTGTTAGATATGCATTGATTGTGCACTTTGCGCATTTTCGCTATTTTGATTACTTACTTGTCAGTCACATTGTGACTGACTATTTGCCTTTGTTTACTGCATAGTTAATGTGTCGGAGTCCACTGTCTTCACTTTCTTCAGTTTCTGACAGTGGACTCCAGGTGTGTAATATCTACATTGCTCAATTCCAGTTTCTGACAGTGGACTCCAGCTGTGTGACCCCAGCTGTCTAACATATGCCTGCTGATTTGCTCACCAAAGCACTCCCTCTTGCTAAAGTACAGCAGTTCTGCGAACTTCTTGGATTGTCCGCTTTCGGGGGAAGCTAGATTGATATTGTGCAGAGATGTGCAATCAGGGGGAAGTGTTATTTGTTTATTTTGCACTCTGCGAACTTTTTGGGACATTTTACTTAGTCATGTTCTCAGCCACTGATGGTGTGGTATTGTTGTGTAGTGTTATTGTAGCACTCCAGATGTAGTCCAGAGCTCACTGTCTTTGTCTCTCAGTTTCTGACAGTGAGCTCCAGCTGAGTGAACCCAGCTGTTAACACATGTCATCAACAAAGACTGGCAAGATGATCTGGACATCACCTTGCACAAACACATAGACTGAGGCGTCAGAATAGGACTGAGTGAAGCCCATGGACTCGAGAATGGACCGCATCTTGCGATTCCATCAACTTCCACCCTGCCTTGTGCCATAGAGCGCTATTTTGAGCAAATGGACTCTCTCCTTTGCATCTCCCTCAGCAAATCCCTCTGGCTGCTCCATATAGATGTCGCAGTCCATTTCGCTGTTCAGGTATGCATTGGAGATGTCAACAGACCAGAGATGGAGGTCATGGATGGCTGCAAGTGCCAGAATGACACACAATGTGGGTAAAAGCACTGTGGGAGCAAACACCTCTGAAATCAAATCCTGGGTGCTGGGAGAAGCCCTGGGCGACAAGACATCCCTTGTAACACTCAAAGGAGCCATCAGCGTGGAATTTCTTTGTGAAAACCCACTTGGAACCAATTACTGGTCAATTCTTCTGCCACTCTGCCAGTGTCCATGTCCCATTCGACTTGTGGGCAGGCAGCTCATCCAGCACAGCCTGTCTCCACTCAGCAGTGTCGTCTTGTTTCATCACATCCTTGAATTACCTAGGATAAGCAGCACTTGATGCAAAACAGTGTGCCATGTCCGCTTCTTCATCATCTGAGTTGTCTGAGTTGTCATCCAATTGTGTCACACTGAGTTTCCACCATTTGTGAGGTGGCTGGCGAGTTCTGCAAGGGAGACGAGCACCAATACCCACTGGCTCATGGGCAGGTGGAGCTGGAGGCATCTGAGGTACTTCTGGTAATGCCTGGGGAGCTGCAATGGGAGTACTAGGATCTGCATCCTGTTCCTCATCATCAGGAGCTGCTGGAGGGACAGGAGGGGCCCCCCCAGGATGTAGTGTTGGATATGCTTTGATTGTGCACTTTGCACATTTTTGCTATTTTGGGTTACTTACTTGTCAGTCACATTGTGACTGACTATTTGCATCTGTTTACCACATTGGTAATATGTTGGAGTCCACTGTCTTCGCTTTCTTCAGTTTCTGACAGTGGACTCCAGGTGTGTAGTATCTACTTTGCTCAACTTCAGTTTCTGACAGTGGACTCCAGCTGTGTGACTCCAGCTGCTCAACATATAGAACCTCAGGAGTTCCAGGAATGTCCTCATTGTTGTCAGAAAGGCCCAAGATTGGCGCTTTGTAGGGTAATTCCTCCTGAATGCAAGGTGTTGGAACAAGCAGAGGCAAAATGGAAGCTCACTAGTCAAAATCAGTGCATTTTGAGATAATGGTGCACTTGGTGGTCGATTGTGGAATTTCCAGCCTTTGTACCCATCAGGATACCCAAAACATATGATCGCAGTCCTGGTTGGTACAGTAATTCAACCACTTCAATGAAGATGCACTTCTCATGGTGTGGTTGCAGAGCAGGATGCATGTCCTTTTGGATGTACATATAGGCTGTTGATCCACAGACTTGCAAATGAGAGACATCTGGTTTGCAACCATGCCAGAGCTCAAAAGCAGTGGTGTTATCCAGGGCAGCTGTGGGGCATCAATTCCAGACATGGACAAGCACAGCAAGTGCTTTGCCCCAAAATGCCATAGCAAGGCCTGATTCCTGGTGCATGGCAGTGATCCACTCAGAGAGTTACACCCTATTGGCTCACTTCGCCACTCCATTCTGCTGTGGACACGCATGAACAGTGTGCTGGTGCTCAATACCACACTCAGTAGTGAATTTGAGCATAGCATTATATTATTTGTTTATTTCGCACTCTGCGCTTTTTGGGACATTTTACTTAGTCATGTTCTCAGCCACTGATGGCATGGTATTGTTGTGTAGTGTTATTGTAGTGCTCCAGATGTAGTCCGGAGCTCACTGTCTTTGTCTCTCAGTTTCTGACAGTGAGAGCTCCAGGTATGTCTAACTATGCTACTCAAATACATTTAGTTTCTGACAGTAAGCTCCAGCTGAGTGAACCCAGCTGTTAACACATTACTCATATACTCACCACCCTTGTCGTCTCATAGGGTTTTGATTTTCTGCTCTGTCTGGTTCTCAGCAAACACCTTAAACTGCTTAAAAGCATCATAAATGTCCGATTTGGTGCAAATGGGCAGCACAAAGCAGAATCTCAAGTAGT
Source organism: Boletales sp. KT-2023a (assembly GCA_038090395.1). NCBI lineage: Eukaryota > Fungi > Basidiomycota > Agaricomycetes > Boletales > Boletales sp. KT-2023a. The sequence continues at coordinate 2,695 of JBBPMP010000631.1, forward strand.
CATCGATGAAAGTGATCCAGTAGCAATAGCCAGAGAAGGTAGGGTATGGTACTTGGTGAACATCAGAGTGAATGAGTTCCAGAGGGCGAGATGCATGAGATGTTGAGCTGGGGAATGGATTTGCACTCATTTTACCAGCCAGGCATGGCTCACAGATAGGATCAGGCGATGATTTACTGTCAAGCTTCATCCCAGTCACCAAGTTGCGCTCAAATAGCAGTTTAATGTTTGCAATGTTGTTGTGAGCAAATCTGCAATGCCAGAGCAACAGGTCAAGTGGGAGAGTGATTGCAGGGTGTGCATGCTCAGTCATGGCTTGAGTCACACCTTCCAGAAATGCAGCATTGTGGCTGTTAATGGTTGCAACAAAAAGTGGTGGCCCAGAGGTGTGCAAGAATGCCATGTGAGTTGCATTGATATGGACAACAATAGAAGAGTGTCAAGTAAGGTATAACACAGCAAGGAGACTGTTTCGGAGTTCTGGAACATGTAAAACATGCGAAAACTCAACTGCTCAACCTCTTTTCCCATCTCTCACTGGCTTGAACACCACAGACCTGATTCTACCTGAGCAGATGATGGTATTGTCAGCGAGCTTGATTGGAATGCATTTGGGGGTATAATTGCACATCCAGTGGCAATGAGGGCTCATATGAGAAGTGGCCCCCAAGTCTGCATTCCAGTCATGGTCACCATTGATTTGGAATGCAGGGAATGGGTCAGAGGGATCACTGGAACGAAGACTTGCATTTCCAGCCCTTTCCACAACCTCCTGGGCACCTTGCAACCTGTGCCTGCTCAGGTTGCTGGTCCTTGTTCTTCTGCAACTTGTAGTACTTTTTCACTCTTTGGAGCAAGTAGCACTTGCATTGGCAGTGTCCAGTCTTCTCACAGAATGAACAGGGTGAGTTTGGAGTGCAGCTGCAGCCAGATGCGTACAATGATAGCCATAGGCTACCAAGGCAGAGAGAGAGGGAGTGAGAGGATGGGAGTGGAGACTGGGGGTGACAAAGTTGATTTACAAACTTAGGAATAAGTCCTTAGCAGGAACAGAACTAAATACAAGAAGTCTGAGGCTATGCTAACACCTATGGCATGATTGGATAAGTTTCCATAGCATAGGCATCACATAGACTAAAACAAATTTCACCTTGGAAACCACCTAAGTTTGGTACAAATATTTCACAACAAACTGAGAAAATGTGATTCACTCTGCCCAGAAAACATAGGTTCACTAAAAAAGTATCTGTATTGATTTAGAATAAGAAATAAGTGTCTGTAATGGTAAATTATTAATCACATTTTTAAAAAAGGCAAAAATATTTGTGGGACCCATGAGTGTAACCTCTTTTACCTAATATGTACAGATAACAGATTTCAAGCCAAAGTCTTATTCAGATTTGCCAACAAATCTTAGCAAAGAATGTGCTACATATTTTGGATAATTGTGGAATATAATATCAGGCAACATATTTATGGTACAAATGCTAAATATTATGTGAGGGGGCCACTCAGAGCACTCTAGAGGGTCACTCAGAGGGCCACCAGGGGATCTGTGAAGGGGGCCGTTCAGGGAGATACAAAGGGTTCAATTATTTCTTGGAGCCCCCATTTGGCAAGATGACAGGCTACACCAAGCAAAGCGATTGTGAAAAGTGTGGTAGTAAGTTCCCTTAGCCACCAGAGCGCAGGCTGTCAGATGGTTAGCCTATTATGAGACTAGTAAAGGACTGCTTACTGTCACTTCAACTGTATGGAGATTGTGGTGCTTGATTTTTCCTTTGTGTGATTGCTGCTTGATATGAGGAGCAGGGTGGACATGGTGCTGGCGTGATTGTTAGTATAGGACAGATCAGGATCATCTGTAAGACTTACCACCATCTTGGAGGGGGTCCAATAATGGGCAAACTGTCATGGGCTATAGACTTAATAAGAGGCAGGGATCTATTGTGATAGGGTAAACAATTAGATGACCCAAGAGAGAAATGATAATGTACCGGGATGAACAGGTCCTTTCATCCTCTTCCACCAGGGGGTAACCTTGTTCTTTAATCATAAGGGGAATGGTGATAAGAATGAAGAGCATTCCACCCGGGTTGTCAAATCCCTTCATTTTATTTTGTTGGGGGGTATCCTTATTCTTAAGGGGGAATGCAATAATATACACTCTTGTATAGCTCCCATAAGGAAAGGATTGGAAGATGGCATATATAGGAAAAGGAGCAGGAGACTATTGTAATATTCTCTGGTATATTCTCCCCATCATGGTCCTATGCAGTTGCACTATGTATCTGTGGGGGAAAAGAAGTAAGGAAGCAAAATGGAACCATGAGCACAACAACTGCACTCAACTTGGCTTGTGGGGCCATGATCAGGCACCAATCACAGTGATGATTTAATTGTCATATCGTATCCAACTCTAACAGGTTGAGGTTGCTAGTCAGGGGATTGTGAGATAGCCAGACTGTCAACCAATAATGTACCTGACAACATACCCGATGTGAGTTGTAGTTCCCAATGGATTGACAAGCCGAGATGAGACAACTGTAGGATGCATCAATTATTGATATTGTGCAAAATCTTTTGAAGGTGACCTTACAAAACAAGGTCATGGATATGAGTTGATCCTGAAGGTAGCTGCTGTAACACAATTTGACACTGCTGTAGGACCCATCAATCAAAGAGATATTGTGAAATGTGCTCAAACTGACCTTACAAGATGGAACAATGGCTCTTAGGGATAGAGGAATGGCTATATCACCATTGCTTCTGCCAAATACCATACCACTCTCTGCTAATCCACTGGGTGCAACACCATGGACACTAGTTGACAAACCTTCAGACACAGTTTTCACTCAGCTTGTCTTCATTGACCACAAGCTACACAGGCGGATGCAGATTATTTCTGCCATGATAGACAGCTTAGGTACACAAGGAGTGCAAGTGACAGTAATAATGAATCTGTGGGAGGAGTTACTTTGGTTAGAGGAGAATAAGTATAGAATCGCACACTTGAACATTGTAGGGAACAATGCAAATGAGCTACTTCTCAGCAAATTGATGGATAGGATGGGGCATCTTCTGGCAGCTCTGATGAGCATTAAAATAACTCTGGAGGCACAGACTCCAGAGAACACTTGTCAAAGGGAGCAAGCAGCTGGGATAATTCACACTGGTGAGACACTTTCATAACATGATCTTCAGCCACTTATCATCCTATAGAAAGAAAATTTCACCAACATTTTCTGAATGCCAATCCAACTATTCTCTTGCTGATGCTTATAGCACTTGTCTTTAATGTCTTTGGTCATGTCACACGCCCCTGGTGTAATGCTTTACTGAGTTTGCTGAACCTCTTGTTGACCACTCTTCTTGGGGAGCCTGCAGTGGAGGAAGGTAAAATCAGTCACTCTGGAGCAGGTATAAATGGGTATCTACCCACCAACATACACACAGTTCACACAAAAAATTTAACCTTGACCTGATAACCCACACCTACATACATGACCTGCCCCCAATGTTGCTGCACTTATCCACCTGTTGTGGATGGGAAACGGCATATCTACCCCAAACATTGTATTTTCACAAAGTATTGAGGCCAGCCCTGTGGCCAATTGTTAGTCAAGAGTTAAGGCAGCAAAGCAAGGTGGCACAGATGTTAAAGTGCCCATAAGGCCATTTGTGGTTCAGGATTATGGTGACTTCTTGGCTGGACTATTGAGTCATCTGGGCATGGAGGAAGTACTGGAATACAGAATACTGCTCAATAACATGCATCGGCTATGGGATATCAAAGATGGGACAGCAATTACTGAAGTTGAGGGTCCTGATGGAAAACCTTTTATAGATGGATTAAAGAGGAGTGACCTCTGATTAGCTTGGGGCCTTAGCATTGATTGGTTCAACCCTCATGGAGACAAGACTGCCAGGAAGAAGAGGTTAGTGGGCTCAATTGCAATGACTATTCTTAATCTCCCCCCTAGTCTTTGGTACAAACTGGAGAACATTTATTTGGTAGGCATCATTCTGGGGCCAAAGGAACCTTCACTTGATGAGGTTAATCATTTCCTCCAACCACTTGTTGACTGCTTTGAAGCTGATTGGAAATCCGGAACCTGGTTCACAAAAACTGCATTGCATTCCATGGGCTGATTGGTATGATCTGCCTAGCTCTTGTCATAAGCAACTTGCCAGCTGCCCGCAAGATCAATGGTTTTGCAGCCACTACTTCATGGCACCTCTGTAACCTTTGCTGGCTGCAAAGGGTGGATAAAGGGAATTTTAACTACAATGATTGGAAATGCCACACCTGCTGGGAGCAACACAAAGCAGCCACTTGATGGAGGGATGCAGATAGCAAGAAGGAACATGATAAGATCTTCAGAAAGACAGGCATACGGTGGTCCAAGCTGCTTCACCTACCATACTGGGACCCCACTCACTTCCTTATTATTGATGGCATGTATAACCTCTTCCTCGGGCTAACACAATTTCACTTTAGAGACCTTGTCGTCATTGATAAACAAGGGAACAGAGACTTATGCCAGTCTTGAATGTTGCTGGCTAAACCTGTGGATGCTCAAGAATTGGAAAAAGGGAGGAATATGATGAAAACAAAGCCGATGGAGGCTGTGCTGAGCAGGTTACGTGTGCCTGTGCTGTTCAGGTTATTGGAGGAGCGTAATACACTCAACATGTTGGGGTCTTTGGGGAAACATCCTACAAAAAAGGATATGATTTGCATCCTGATGTTGCTCATCTACGCTCACACTGATGGAGTCAAATGAAGATGATGTTGCAATGGAGGTAGATGATAAAGAAAGCAGGAATCACGAGATATTATTGGGAGATGAGCTTGTGGAGGAAGTCAAGGCCAATTGTGAAGAGCGACAGCAGGTGAAACCAAGGTCGTGTGAGCCCCTGTCTAATGATGAGATTGGTCAGATTCAGAAGTGCCTAGCAATGATAAGAGGACCTTCCTGGCATTGAAGACCCCCAACCAACCTTGGTGATGTCAAGCATGGCAAGCTGAAAGCAGAGCAATGGTGGTCGAGTATCGAGTTTGATCTACTGGTAATACTCTACAAACTATGGGGTGCTAATTGCACAGAAGATGAGCAGAGAGTCTGAAGAAAGAACATAGCACATAGTACTATGCTTTTGGACATCGCAATCAGGTGGGGAACATCTCATGTCACCTTCAAAAATCATCAGCATCAATATATGAAGTATTTGATGGCATACCTGGAATGCATCAAGGATATCTTCCCAGATACTGCCTGGCATCCAAACCATCATGCAGCTCAGCACATACACGAGTTCTTTTCAAGGTATGAAACACAGTTAATCATCATACTTTTGCTGACATCCTATCAGGTTTGGTCCAATGCATGGATGGTGGATGTGTTACAATTCATACAGACCCCTATTCTTTTTCTTCCTCTTCCTTTGATTTCTCCTTCCCTTCTTCACCCAGACTTATCTCTTTCCATTCCAAATCTAGACAATCTCGATTGGACACAGTCTTACACTGGATCTGATCATTCTTTTCTTAGATCATCCTATGCTTTCCTATGCATGCAGCTTTGTGCAGTTTCTATTCTTACTTCAGACAGCCCTTCTGATCGCAGCACTTGGCTGTCCTCTTTTATTTAGATCACCCAGCCTTATGGCTATTCTTGCCCAGCCTTATGCTGCCTCGCTGACTTGGTATGACTGGCACATAGCAGTATATATACCAGCCTGTACCGTAGAATATCCCTAAGCAATTCCTACTTGGGTTTTCGCCTTCATCCCTTGTCCCTCAGTCCTCAGTCTTGGGCCTTCATTGCCCTCTCCTTCGTCCCTCGTATTCTAGTCTCCATCTGAGCTAGTCTCCTCATTGTCCCTGGCAGCGACCCCAGAGATCCCTCTGCCCGTACTACATCCAATTGATGTCAGCCCGTTGATCCGCCTTTACGCCATCAACATTACCCGAGAACCCCTGTCCTGACTCCGACCCTGAGACCCCTGAGTTGCCCCTAGGCTTATATGGCACTACCTTGTCACTCTGAACCTTCATTTCCAAGTTAATGCACACAACCCCTGACCTCCTTGACTTGAAGGTAATCCTTCCAAGTCTACAACCATTCCTATCCAGACCAGTTGTAACAGGATGTTCCCATTCAAGAGAATTATCGGAGCCTTGCAAAAAGGCAGAATGAATCACAAAATTGGTGAGTGACTAACCACCCTGACAAAAGTGAAACTCACCGAGAGCAAGGCGAGCTGGAGGAAACCATGTTGCTCACCTTCTATGCTGGGGGAAAAGTGAAAGCCCTGCTTCAAGATGGTGACTCTGTGATGATTATCAAATGTGCGAGGGTTATACTGCAAAAATGCAGGAATATGTATGGAGACACCTCATTCAATGTGGATATCAGCCTTCTGAATGAGATTTCAACTGGTGTACCAGGCTCAGATAGCTATGATGCAACTGAGGAAATTCCAACACCAATGGGCATGGTGGATACACTGCTGAACAGAGGAATTGATATTCAGAATAGCAGGATTAGAATGTACAAACACTATCGTTTGTGCACTATCCAATATACAGTATGACACAGGAGGTATTGCAAACTGATTGCTTCATCTTCTTCAAAGAAGGAATGACACTCATCCCAGGTAGGATTGAAAATATCCTAGCAGTGATGTCAGTGGATGGGAGGTACAGATATTGGGTGATGGTTCACAGAAACTTACCCATACCAATGGGCATGCAAGATCCTTTCCAAGCATACAAGGACTTCAGAGCTAGTTTCTGGCTAGATGCTCAGTCTGGACATTGTCCCCCTGGTGCAAGGGGGGATCTGTCATTTGATAAGCATGCCATGGGTGAAAGGCATGTCCATGATCAAAGCTTTGGATAGGGTGAGTGATCAAACAAACAACTTGTGCCATAGCTTACCAGGTAGACAGGCCTTCAATGGCTAAAGCAACGTGGTGGTTCAGATCACGAATTTGAAATGAGGGAAATGTAGTATGTGTCCCTGATTGAGACAAATGAACATGATTGGGTTTCTGGGGTTTGTGTACACTGTGTACGCTATTACAGTAGCTGTCAGATGACAAAGGCAAGAGCTAGCAAGCACCTACCCATTTTGACAGTCTTTATACCCTCATCAATGACAAATTGAATGGTACAGAACCCCAGGTGCAACTACTAATTCGATAATTCACTTCATTAGTGACAGTCTGAATAATTCAACAACAGAGGATTTGGTTCTCCATTATCAATACTTGCTCACTTCCATGATCCTATACTAGTTACATTACAGCAGTATTAATGACCTTACATGAGTGGACTAATGATGGAAATGGAAAAAGGAACCATGGGAAAGTTTCTATCCTAAATAGTGACAGCTTATTTTGAACTCAGACACAACTCAGACACACACCCTACACTGGTTGGGCTCAGGCAATGAAATGAGGTTTGAGTGGTAATAGGGCACACATAATATTGGCATACAGTATTTACATGGATACTACAAGATGACTCACCTGCGACTGTGGAATATGATTGACAAATTCATTGTGTACTCTCTGGTCATCCTCAAATCCAGTCATGATCAATCTTACATTACATGCCTCTGGGAAGGCTTGAAGCCATGTTCTGCACTGTGGCTACAGTTTGTTAGACTCCATGAAGCAAGGTATTGTGAAGGGCTCACAGGAATACTGGCTGCCATGGTTGCGACACTTGGCTGGCAGGAGAATATGATGATATCGGCATTGCAGACATGTTTTTTGCTCAGAGAAAACTCGAGACCTTTCCCATCAATGCTTCCATGGTGGCAGAAACTGATACTAATGGTGGTCAAATTCGTGAGGTGGTGTGTGCAGTTCAGGACCATGAAGACAAGTGGTTGAGTGGAAAGAGTGCCTGTGAAGTTAACCTCAAGTGATTGGATCACCTCGGGTTTCTGGAGGTGCTGTGTGAGTGCAGAAATATAGTTTGGTGGTCTGCCTAGGTAATGCAAATATGGAAGATTGATCGATGGATGCTGCCCAAACCATTTGTACTTAATGGTTCCACTGGGTCAGAGCTGAAGTGATTCCAAGCATAAGTGACAGGCCAGGAATGCCATCATAGGTTTCAGAGGGCATTTGCAATCCACCTCAAAGAAGGACAATAGAGGCAGAGTTAGCAAGGAGAGCAGCTTGCTCCACATAGCCTGGCTAAGCCTGGTGTTCTTGAGGGTCAAGTGGGTAAGGAAAGAATGAAGAAGTATGGCCACTGTAAAAGAGATTATCTTGGGTGAAAATGCAAGATGGGTATCACTCTGGAACATGTGGAGGTGGCTGATCGGCAAACTGACAGACTTGGGAAATCTGACTTGTGGTTTGTTAGGGGGGATCGAGGCTGCATCAGAGAAGGAAAGGTGTGGACATCCAGATGTGTTCATACTCTGCAAGAGAATTGCAATCAGGGATGGTGAAATGCTATCTCCATCGCACGTCAAGAGAAAGGCAGGGGGATTCTTGACTACATGAGGGGAATGCACAAATATGTCAAGTGCTCGGAGTTTGGAATCCTTGGTAGTGAAGCAGTGGATGGTTCTGGGAACCCTAAATGTATCCAAATGCTGCCATACTAGAAGTGCTTCATAGTGTTGTTGCTTAATAGATAGCCAATATAATCTGGAGTAGTTGAAGCTGACAGTGGCAAGTAGAAGAGGCCCTGCCACTTCCTTAAAAAGAATAGAGACCTCAGTGCAAGTCATCAGGTCGTTAGGAACCAGGAGTCCAATAATTTGATGAATTAATTTGTTTGGAAGCATGAGGATCAACGTTGATATCTGGGGTTTGGATAAATAAGGATATACATATATGTAAGAAGTGGGTGGTTTTATGCACCTTAGACATATGTCCAGAAGTAGTATTGAAGGTTGTGTGTATTACTGTGCAAGGCAAACAGACAGGGTGTGTGGGCCCAGAGGGGATAGCGACAGAAGGCAAGGTATCAGTGTGGAGGAGAGGGTGCTTCAGCAAGGGCATTCTGAGGGTATCGCATTCCTATTTGTGCTTAGACCCAGAGGGCTTGCACACAAGGGGAGCAGAGGGGATAGCAACAGAAGGCAAGGTATTGGTGTGGAGGAGAGGGCACTTCAGTGAGGGCATTCCAAGGGTATCGCATTCCCATTTGCACTTAGACCCAGAGGGCTTACACGCAAGGGGAGCAGAGGGGATAGCAACAGAAAGTGAGGTATCGGTGTGGAGGAGAGGGTGCTTCAGCAAGGGCATTTCAAGGGTACTGCATTCCCATTTGTGCTTGGACCCAGAGGGCTTGCATGTAAGGGGAGTGGAAGGAATAGCAGCAGGGGGTGGGGTATCAGTATGGAGGAGAGGGTGCTTTGGCAAGGGCATTTTGAGGGTGTTGTATTCCCATTTACATTTGGATCCAGAAAGCTTGCATGCAAGGGGAGCAGAGGGGATAGTGATGGAAGGAGTGGGGGAAATAATCATGAGAAGGTGTTTTGGTAGTAAGAGCATGGGGATACACTATTGACAAAATATCAGCTACAGTATTAGGCACAATTAATGGTCCATGGTATGACTTACTTTTACAATGCTTGGCAAATAAGAGAGTTGGCTGAACGAGTTTCCCATTGACAGAGATGGTGTTTGATGAGTGTAATAGGGGCTGAGAATCTGATGAGACAATACACAATGCAATGAAGGCAACTTGGACTGGGATTAAATACCTTTTTGGAGAGACGACATCCATAGGGCAAAACCGACTTGCATGCTAAAAATGAAATCAAATAACTGATCAGTCAAGCTTTAATTGTCACATGCACTATAAGCATACTAACAAAAATATGAGGCCATATACTGCAATGATCAGTACAGGCACAAAGGGCAACCCAAATGAGATCTGACAAGGAGTATTGAGCAAATGAGCAGAACATACATCAAAATTGGATTACTGATCCTATGATGGATCACCTGCAGTGGTGATGAAGTTATTGACAATAAACTGATGAGTGCCATGTACTGTGGATCAATTGTGATAACAGCTAACAACCAGACATACCAGGCACCTCCAGACTTGAATTGGTATATGCTTGAATTGAATTGAATTATTGTTAGTGTCTGAATAGGTGTTACCATCATTTGTCCACATATCTTTTCTTTCCTTTCATTCACTTCTTCCTCTTCATTAGAGTGTATGGTGCACGCCTTTGTATCATATCTGCTTAGTCTTTATGATGATGCATCCCTTCTTCTTACTTCACCTTGATTACTCATTGATGACGTGTCCCCTTATTCCTTATTGTTCCATGATGTTCTATGCTTATGTGCCATCTCGTATATAGTCCAGTAGTTGACCTGCTGTACTACATTCTCGATCTGCGCAATCTAGTGTACTTCTTGAGTCACTCTCAGTCTCCTCAGTCCCTAGGTCCCTCAGTCCACCTTCTAGGCATATAGTCTTCGTCCCTTCATCCCTTCAATACCTTCGAGCTGAGTTGTACCTCTTCATGAGTGTCCTGCTCATTGGTAAGTCTTCTCACTAGGTCTTGATCCACTCGAGGTATGCTTCGCGTAACAATAGGACACTCATTGACTCAATGTTTATGTGGACCCAAATTCTGCAGTCTATATCATACTAGTAAATGATAACAAGCTATGCTATACCTAGTCTAACATAGCTCATTGTAGTACCTTAGACAAGTTGATGAGGAAAAGGAGAAACAGAAGTGTGGGAAAATGGCCATCATAAATAGTAACAGACTATTTCAAACTCAGAAAAGCTGACTGTGCTGAGTTTGAAATCAGCTCTCACTATTTCAGGTCCATCTTTGGTAATCATACTTTTCTTTCCATTCCATAACATGCCCCATTGTAGTGGCAGCAACACATAGTACATGGTTAATGTTGACAAAAGAGCGATGGCCACATGTAGTTATACAGATGAAATAATTGACCAATTGTCATAAGGTATGTACTTGTGCCAATAATTGTATCTGAAATAGTTATAAAGTGAACGATAGCGATTCTAGGAGTCCATAGCCATGAAGTTAGATAAATCCCATGAGTTCTATGCCACCCACTACCTTCCCTACCATCACTACCCTCATCCCTGCCTCACAATACCATCTCCTATCCCTGCCCTCAATTCCCCTTCCATCCTGCATTCTATGACATCACTGCTCCTCTCCACAATACCCTCTATTACCCCTCACTGTTTGGCAGGTATGGACTTTGAAGGTGTATCATCCACCAGAGTCACTGGTCCTTCCATACATGAGCTGGGATCCCCTTACAGAGTATCTCGTTATTTTATTTGTTGTATGATCCTCAGCTCACAAAAGGTTGATCGTTAGGAGGCTTCTATCTTGCATCTGAGGCATGACCTTCAGAAAATGATTCAGTGAATAATTCAAGCCAGGCGAGTGCTGGAATGTGAACTGGAGACACTTGATTCCACTTTGTATGATGAGATTGAAGTGTGCATGGATCAAGCTATCAAATCAGCGCTGGGAGTAGGCCGCAAGGGAATGCTAGTTATTTTTGCTAGCAGTTCCCTGGATGGGGATGTGACCATGGCTGATGTTGGTGAGAAGGTGGGGTCTCTGGATGATGATGTGGCTATGGATGATCATGGTAGCAATGTTTTATTGCTGGTCAGTGAGAATGTGAGTTCATTTTGATGCTGTTTACATGGATTTTAACAATGATTTAGGTTGAGGGCATGGGCGAGGGCACAATCAGGAAGGTTTCTTGGAAAATTTTATACAACACCTTCCACTCTGTTACTCAAGCAATCTTTTTCTGCTCCTCTGGAGCGTTTGCATTGAGTAGCAGGTCTCTTCTTTCTCTTGTTTCACACCAGCCTCCCTCCTTGTGTGGTATGCTCGATTGATTCTTTGTCAGTAATCCAATTCAACTTTTGTCATAGAAAGTAGACGTGCCAACATGCCAGGAGCATGGACAGAGTCTGAAAACCCCTTGTAAAGTTCTCATGAGATGGCCAGTCTTTGGAAACCACATCTGTACTATTTGTATACCAAATCAATAATCAATGAGCTTAGTCCTTATACAGTGCTTAGTAGTCTTGCCCATTCATTATAATTGCCTCAGAAAGCCCCTCCACACTTCCTGTGACAGAGATCTTAACATGATCAATCTGCGCAGCACCTAAGGCCATTGGGACCTGTCAAAACCAGAGACAGGTGAACACTCCGTTGCGATGAGATAGTGGTAAGCATATTCTCCCTCTATCCCCCTTTGTCAGCCTGAACGTGAATAGGTGCATACATTTCCTTGAATGCTAGGTCATTATTTTAGGTCGCTTGCCCAGCAGTATTTTTTAGGTACATTTTAAGAAAGTCACAAACCAACCCAATTACCCTCATAATTGTTGAGTAGTGGATATCTTTCCTTGGACTTGCCCAGCCATCAGCTTTAGCAGTTTCAGAGGGGTTGAACTGACCTTTCAACAAACAGTTTTTAACTGCTCACAAGGCTGTGAGCCATACAACTTTGCGAGGACAAGATGCTCCTGAGCAAGCTGGATGATAAATGACTACATGACACTGAGTCAGTGATGGCAGAAGACAAGGCAGTTTATTTACTCAAATCTCCTCATAATCAGCTGCTGACCATCCAAGGGCATGTTGGAGATTATAGCCACCTCGGTTGATCCTTGAAACCTCTCCATGTGGCTTATGGATTAGAACCTTCGGCTGCACTGCAGGGTCTTGCATCAACACTGGTTCTGTGGCCTCAGTTTGAGTGGTGGGGACATCTTCACAAGGAAATACTTGGTGTTGTGTAAGTGGAGGTGGGGTTACCACACGTTCATGGGGGAAAACAGACTGGCATGTCAAAGGGGAAAAGTATTGATGATAGGACAAAGGGTGCTTCGTAATTCTGGGCATTCAGTAATACTGTATGATCATGGCCTCGTTCAGCAAGAATACAAGCTTTAATACTATGTAAGTATACTGTCTCTACATCCAACATTCTTCAATTGTCAGTCCTTGTGTAAGTACAACATCTCTACATCAGACCCTTTTGATCTGTTA
>JBBPMP010000632.1:0-15748 GCA_038090395.1 Boletales sp. KT-2023a
TTGACATCTGTTCCCTTTGCGGTTCCGTTCCCTATTGTTCTCTATTTCGTTTCTGCATTTACTCCTAGTCTTTTGTCTCTATTGTCTTCTCCATCCTTGTACCTGCCACCTTCCCTGAGCATGCACCACCAGTATGCACAGTTACATACTCCGCATGATCCACCCTCTGTCACCCCTGTAGTACAGCCTCCGACCTCCTTGTATTTAGTCTGTACTCCACTAAGGATTAGCCTCAGTTGAAAAATCGCATCTAAGTTACTTCCCGTCTCATTCCTCGTCCTCTCGCTCTCTCCGCTTCGGTAGCACCCGCTATTGTTGTATCTACATCCAACTCCATCCTCCGAAATCCGAGGACATGGACAGTGCAAGGGCGCAGGTGATCCCTGAAGCCGACGTCCTCTCCGTATAACTCCGCCTTCGTCTGACCTCCGACCCCCGCCCCCATCTTGTCCGCTCTGCTCTGACCTCCGGAGACACGGAAGAACCGGACTTGACACTCGCCCCCCCCCCTTCAGTAGCCCCCTTGTCTTCCCCTACCTCTTCCCACTCCTCTGGTCACCGAGCCCCCTGCTCTCGTCGCCCCCTCCTTGCTAGGTTATTATCCGTTCCTACTGAAGCTGGGCCTTCCACTCAAATTCCTCCTTGGCGTCGTCCACGTCATCATTATTATGAATCCCCTCCTCATCCTACTCCCCCCTCTGAGTTAGTGCGTCTTGACTTTGCACCCCATTATATCTATGTAGATGACAGTGATGGTGTTGACGATTCCACATATGCAAACATGACGGATTCCCCTGGTGGCGATCGCTGCATGGACTTCTAGGTGTTTTCTCTTCTCTTTTCTTGTTTGTCCACTTTCATCCTTGATTTTCTTGTAGTAACTTCGAATGTACTCCAGGGGTAATGTTATGATTCCCTCATTCTTTTCCTTTGTCATACTTAGACCGGCATCACCCAGTACCCTTCACTTTCCTTAGAGTGTTCTAGAACATACAACACGTTTGTCACACACTGTTCTTGTTACCACCTCATGCTCTTCATTTCCACCGCCTCATGTTCATTCTTATCTTCACCATGAGGTGATCCTTATCTTTCTCATCTCTGATTTAACCTTACCTTGAGTACTACTTAAGCCTTGTCGTACATCGATGTACCTTAGCTTAGTTCTGCTCAATCAACCTTGTCCTCCTCGCAATCACCTTGATCCCACGTCGACTACCTTTGTCGGACAACCTCTCTGATCCCTCCATTGACTCTCTATGTCAACTGAACCTTTGATCTCTCACTGATCGTCTTATCGGTTGAATCCTTCATCGTCTGGCAAGTCTTGCTCAGACTCCTTCAAACCTTTGACCCTCGCCTCTAGTTCTCTTTGAGCCTATGCTTGTTCCTACCCAGACCAAGCGTAACAACCTACATGTATTGTTAGTAAGGAAAGCTGACTCACACTTTAACTTACTTTCTGGTACATGGTCAAGATGAGAATTCGACTGTATGGCCTCAATTGCAATCTTCAAAGGGTTGATCATGTTGCTTGTTGATTCCATCATACGAGCCATCACGGTTACCTGGATCTCGTTATCCTTAGAAGAGGTAACAAGGAGTGTCAGATCCACTAGCTTCCAGGATCTCATTCTCCAGGGTGGGACAACTTGTATCAATGTCAATCCAAATGCCCACAAATGAAAATTAACACATATGTTGTTTGCAAAGGATAGACATTGCACAATGTTCATCTTTGTCCAGAGAGGCTTTGTCGATATCAAGAGATCTAGAACCAATGTCATTGCCTTGAGATGTTTCATTCTCGGCTCTTGTGACTGTTGCGAGGGCATGCATTTAGTAATGCTAAGAGTTCGGCTTACATACCTGAGGGTTGGTGCTGAACTTAGTGTGAGGTGGTGGTTATCGAAAGAGAATCAATTAGAACTCAGCTCAGCTGAGTCTGGAATTAAATACATGTGACGTGAGAACTAATTACTACATATGTACTGTATGTGTACTCGTTCAACACTCCCCCTTGCTTAGCATATGGAGTATGCATTAGCATACCTGAAGGTACAAGTAAATACTTTTTATTTGGAGCAGAACTTAATCTGCATCTCTGGAGTAAAACTTTAGACCAAGCTGGGAATGGAATAACTCGAACTTGACACATCCAAGGTTCTTGGTGAACATATTGGTGGGGTTGTCAGTCCTGGGGATATAAAATAGTTTGACCAGCTTGTGAACCATTACTGCATCACAAATGAAGTGATATCTGACACGGATATGTTTACTGCGCTTTTCAGTCACAGGGTTTTGTGCAATAAATAAACTACCCTGGTTGTCTCCACAGATGGGTATCGGTCTGAGTTTATAGCCTAATTTGCCTGTCATCTCATGAATCCACACACATTGGCGAGAGCAGTCACTAAGTGCCATGTACTCTGCCTTGGTGGAGGAGATGGCAGTGGTTTTTTGTAAGTGTGAGTTCCACAAAAACACACCATCAGCCATTTTCATATAGAAGCCGGTCTGGGAGTGTGCAGTATTAACGTCCTGCGCCCAATCGGAGTCTGTGTTGACCAAAAGACCTTTTCCGCTAGCTCTGGAGTAAACCAGTGCATAATTGCAGGTGCCAACTAGATAGTGGCAGATGTACAGAGCCCTGTCAAGATGCTCTGGGGACGGATTGGCAGACATGTGGGCTAGTTGGGTAATGGCATAGGCAATGTCTGGACAGGTGCTGATCATAAGATACAGCAATGAGCCGATCATGGTTTGGAAACGTGTCCATAACTCATGTTGGACCGGGGCATCATTCTTCACTGGGTAATAACCCTGTGGGAGAGGGGTAGGCACAGATTTGGTGTTGGTCATGCTGCATTGCTCAAGCACCTTGTCGAGGTAGTCCTTTTGGTCAAGTTTAATCATTCAACCTTCTCGACAGATGTTCATCCTAAGGAATTCATGAATTTCCCCAAGGTTGTGACATTCCCACTTCTTCATGAAAGCGGCCTTGATCTTGTCTACTAGATCTTTGTTAGGTCTGCAGAAGAGGGTGTCGTCTATGTAGACTATCGCGAGTACTAAGTCTTTTTCTCGACGATAAATAAAAAGCCCAGCATCCGTCTTAAGATGTTGGAAGCCGAGGTCTGCCATGGACTTATCAAGCGCTTTCCACCAGGCCAAGCCAGCTTGCTTGAGTCCATAAAGTGCGCACTGAAGGCAGAGGACTTTGCCTTTATGTTTGGGTGGCATGAACCCTTCAGGAAATTCCATGTGGATTTCCTCATCCAGTTTACCATATAGGTATGTGGAGCGGACGTCGAGACCAGTGATGTACCAGTTTTCCAATGCAGCTAATGCAAACATGCAGTGCACTGTCTCAAATCATACAACTGGGGAGAAGACTTGGTCAAAGTCTAACCCTTCAACCTGTGAGAAGCCTTTGGCAACTAGGCGGGCTTTTTTATGACCATCCGATTTAACATTGAAGACCCAACAGTTTTTAATCACCTTGTGGTGTTGTGGGTGCAGACATATTTTATAGACATCTCGGTCTTTGAGCATTTGAAGTTGTTCTTCACAGGCACAAAGCCAATCCTTTCGCTCTTGCTCAGGGAGCTTCTGGATATCTTGGAAAGTCCATTCCCACAGGTTCGGAGATGCGCCAAAGGCAGAATCATGCGGAATTGCATGATTGCAAAGGAATGAAACCAAAGCATCTCCCCCTTCCCATGTGAGACAGTCAATGTCCTCTTCCAAAGGAGAGGGGGATGGGGGGAGTCCACCAGGGATGGCAGGTGAATCTGGTGCAGTATCTGGGGCACTGGAGGGTCTGGGGACTGGTGGTGTAGTCAACTCGTGCCAGCGGGAGTGATCTTCCACATTGTGAAGTTGTTCAAGCGGATTATGCCACTCACCATAGACATTGCCAGGGCACAGGGGTGGTCGGCAGAGTCTTTCTGATCACCGGATAGGCAGAGGTCCAACTGGAGAGGGGCGATGGGAGGGCAGAGTCACCAGGAGAGGTGCTGGAGCTGGAGAAGAAGTGCATGCAGGGACCAGAGAGGGTGTGCATGAAGTGCCGGACTCCTCAGAGGAAGAGTTGGACAATCTGGAGGGTGAAGAAAATCTCTGTTGAGGAGCAGTGTTATCCATGTCAGACTCGTCAGAGGAGGAAGAGGAGTCGGAAGCCAGAGCTTCCTCATCATGTTTGTGGGCAGGTACATGGGGACCTTGGTGTGGACAGTGTGGAGCAGAGTGGAAGCAATGAGGGAAGAGTGCCTTGTCGAAAATCGCATGTGTGGCTGTCATGACGGAATTGTCGGGCCACATGAAAATGAAATTTGTCTCACTACCCGGAGAGACTCCAAGGTAGATCATTAACTGCAATTTAGGCTGTAGTTTGCCATTTCGCCGCTCAGCAGGGATGTGCACGTAGGCACTGCATCCAAAGACACACAAGTGAGAAACAGAAGGTTTCTCCCCCTTAAGTAGAGTGTAGGGGGTATCCCACTTGAGTCAGACTTGTGGAGTCCTGTTGTAAATGTGGGTTGCATGAAGCAGAGCCCATTCCCAATAAGAGGGAGGAAGGCAAGCATGTAACCACATAGCCTGTGCCTTGTCCATTAACATGCAGATTAGGCATTCTGCATGCCTGTTCTGCTGGTGAGCATATGGGGCAGACTGTTGAATGTTAACTCCATTGTCTTGGAGGAACTCACGGAATGTGCCAGAGGTGTATTCTCCACCAGCGTCAGAGCGCCAGTGTTTTACCATGGCATTATGCTGGGTTCAGACAAATGCAAACCATTGCTTGGTTGCATGGAGTGTTTGATCTTTTGACCAGATCAAAGTGACCCATGAGAAGGAGGTATAGTCATCATAAAAGATGACAGTGTACTTGTATTTGGAGTATGATGGTACCTCAAAGGATTTTAAGTCTGAATGGACAACCTCAAAGGGAGCGGCTACCTGCTTCTCCATATGAGGGAAATGACGATTCTGCTGTTTGCCAAGCTGGCATCCATGACAGACACCAGTTTTGGTGGGGATCTTCAATTCAGGAAAATCCTTCAAGTGCTTCTTAGCATGCCTGATAACATCAGGGGTAGAATGCCCAAGACGTTGGTGGATTAACTTGAAGTCAATCTGTGAGGTAAATGACGACATGCCAGAAGGCACATCATCAGAGTGGATTGGTTTGGCTCGAAGTCAAAACATGGTTCCATGACCATGGCTGTGGAACTCCAAATGAGCACGCTGTGTGCATTGGTCCCAGATCGTGATATGACTGGGACTGGTGTGGAGCGTGAGGCAGGAGGATTGTCGGAGGAATGTGCCAATTGACAATAGGCAGACTCCACATGAGGGCATGTGGAGAACTGGCAAGAGCCAAGCATAATGGTCCTGGAATTTAATCAGGATTGTTCCTCTACCCAGAATGGCTGCTTTGCCATTTGCAGTACTTGTGTACTGTGGTTCAGCAAATTGCTGATACTTGATGAAGTCCATTTTGTCTGGTGAAAAATGTGCGGATGCTCCAGAGTCAAGTAACCACATATCAGAGGGGATGCCATGGTTGGCTTTTTCTTTTCATTTCACACTTTGATGCTTACATTGATCACACAATGCAAACTCGGGCATAACAGATGTATTAGAACTATCTATTACAGAAACATAACTATGATGTTTTACCTGAGGCAGAGCAAACTGCGCATCAGAACCCGAAAGTGAGAGAGTAGGAGGTACACACATACCTATGGAGTGAGCACTTCTTATGAAGAACTCCTCCATGTAGTCGTCAATGGTATCATCACCCAGGTTCACCATGTCCTCATCTACCTCTTCGATACCAGAAAAAGAGGCAAGGGGGAGATCCATGAACTGCTGCGACAATGGCGCAGACAGTCATGCGAACAGCGTCGACTCCAATTGGGAGCGACGGGTGGCAACCATTTTGAGGTTGCGGACTGTTTGCGAGGTGGCAAGGACCTTGAGGCGGTGGGCGAGCAAGATGGTATCCTTTGTCACAGGAAATGTGGGTGGTCCATAGTGGGACGCACCAGAGGTGTGGGCAGATGCCCGGGGGTCACAAGCCAGGGATGTAAATGAGGTGGCGGCAGTGGAGGTGATGACAGGGGTGGCAAAGGCAAAGGAGGTGGAGGCCTCAGCAGAGGTAGCTTGCACCTTCTCCTTCTTGGACTTCTTCTTCTCCTTGCACTTCTTTTCACCCTCTTCAGAGTGATTGCCTTCATGCCACTGCTTCTTCTGGTTATTCCCCTGATTAGAGGAACCACCTTGTTGTTGTTGCTGCTGGGTGAACTGGGGTTCACCCTGCTGCTGTTTGATGGTGGTGACCTTGTTGGCCTGTGGACAGGTGTCCTTAGGTGGGTGGTGTTACACTTGGCCCGGGTAGGGACGAGTGTAGGCTCAAAGAGAACTAAAGCGAGGGTCAAAGGTTTGAGGAGTTCTGGATACGACTTGCCAGACGACGAAGGTTTCAACCGATAAAACGATCGGTGGGGATCAAAGGTTCGGTTGATGTAGAGAGTCAACGGAGAGATCAAGGAGGTCGTCTGACAGAAGTTGTCAACGAGGGGTCAAGGTGATTACGAGGAGAACAAGGTGAATTGAGCAGAACTAAGCTGAGGTACATGGATGTACGACAAGGCTTTAAGTAATACTCAAGATAAGGTTGAATCGGAGAAAAGAAAGATAAGAACCGCCTCATGGTAGAGATAGAAAGGAACATGAGGCGACGGAAATGAAAGACATGAAGTAAAGAGAACAAGGGCATGTGACGAACGTGTTGCACGTTCTAGAACACTCTAAAGAAGATAAAGGAATCGGGTGATGCTGGTTCTAAGTATGATAAAGAAAAGAAATGAGGGAATCGTAACAGGTGGCGCTGGGCGTGGGTCTGCCATGACATGTTGAGCTGGTTCTCCAGCTTGGAGATGGAAGGGAGCCCCTTGAGCTTCTTCGTCTTGGGGTCCTCCTCATTGGCAGTGGCAGCGATGGTGGCAGTGATGTGGTCCCCATACTTGGGGATCTTTGCAATGAACAGCATCGACTTGGTGCTGTCATGGATGGGGTAGCCATAGTCATGGAGCCGGTTGATATGACCAGTGAGTTTGGAGATGGGGGAGATGGGGGAGTTGTTCTCTGGAAAGGTGAGGGCCATGAGGGCCTTGAACTCCGTGATGGTGGAGGAGACGGTGGGACAGTCAAATTTCTCCTTGAGGTTGGAGAAGATGGAGGCGGCATCTTGGGTGAAGTTGATGCCACAGTCAAGGACGTGGCATTTACACGTGAGCAAGATTGCTCCCATGGCCTTGTCATTTTTGTCCTCCCAGGACTTGAGACAGTCCTGGGCCTTGTCAATCTCCGTCTGAGAAGGAGAGTAGGCAGGGGTGATGATGGTGCCAGTGCTGTCTGTGACTTCAGCTGTGTCAACAGGAATCTCAAGTTTTTCCTGGTAGATCTTTGAGTAGATCCCGGTAGACCGCAGGTATGCAATCATGTTGGACTCCCACAGCTTAAAGTTGGAGCCGTTGAGTTTGGGCATGTCTTTCAGGATAGAGGTCATGGTGAAAAATAGAATCTGAGAAGGATAAACGTCAGCATAAGGCCTTACGAATAAACAAGAGGGAGTGGTGAAGCTGCATTGCTGAATGTTCAGAGCTTCTGGATTCAGAGTGACAGAGTCTCCCCTTGTCCATTGCACTGTGTGTGACTACGAGAGGTGGAGTAAACTGCACTGCTCATGTCCAGCGGAATGAACCACGCTGGACAGCACTTGTTCAACCTCTGGGAGTGGACATGAGTCCACATCACACAGAGTCAGGTAGGTACGATGCTAAGCTAGGTTGGGCGGTGGTGACCACACTCATTGAACCCACTCGGGGCTCATAACCTGTTGTGAGGGCACATGTTTAGTAATGCTAGGAGTTTGGCTTACATACCTGAGGGTTGGTGCTGAACTTAGTGTGAGGTGGTGGTTATCGAAAGAGAATCAATTAGAACTCAGCTCAGCTGAGTCTGGAACTAAATACATGTGATGTGAGAACTAATTACTATGTATGTATGTGTACTCGTTCAACAGTGACTAGCATGGAGTGCAATCTAGGAAGGGTTAATGGGATATGATGAAAAGACTTGGTTCAATGAAGCGTAGCATGCTGTAGGTGTACTGAGCCGGGTGTGTCGTCAAGTGGTCCCTGATGCTCAGTGCCCTGGGTATCTGGTGAATTTTAGGCAAGGGCTCATGTAGTACAGAATACAGGATGTGCGCACCTGGAAACTGAACTTCTGTTCCCAACAGCTCAAGTTGTGACACACGTCATCTTATAGTATCATACTCATCGTTTGATCCACACTCAGATGGCACATGAGAACTTGGTGCCATAGACGCTGTGCATTGCATGCCTGTCAATAAAACAGAAGGACCACTGGAAGATGAGAAAGATGACATAGATGCTGTAGAACTAATGGTAGACAGCTGAAAAGGACTGCCAAAAACAACTTATGGTCCTCACACAGGTCTATGGGGAGTGGTATGAGCAGGTATTTTCCCAGTTGAAATAGTAGTCTTGGAGGGTATCTTGAATCCGAAGCGTGAATCAGACTGTAAAGGTGTGAAAGCTGGCCAGACTTGCATCAATGAAGCGGAGGATGCAATCCATGGTGGAATTTGGCTCTTGTTGTCATCCTCAGCGGAGACATAAGATGGAGCCATTGGGTTAACCACTTGGCCTTGGATAGCCATCTCAAGGCTTTGAGTAGCCTGTTGCAAGGGTCTTGAGGCTTGAAGGTGCTCGATTTTTTGAAGCTGCTGAACCGCTCCCCTACAGCCCCTTCCAGCCTGCAATGAATGTCTCAGAGCTGATTTGACCTCAGATGTGGGTTCTGTAATGTAACATGATGGGATACCAAGAAGGGAAGCAAAAACTCACCCTTATCGTCAAAGAGTTGGTCTGCTTTGAGTCATTTCAGGTTGGAGGTGCTGTTAACTTCTTCAGCCTGAGAATCCCCGCTGCTGACTCCATTGGGGAAAGTGAGCTTTCATTTCAATGGCATCTTGAGGATAGTAAGTTGATGGGCTCTTGCAGCCATTTAGCTTTCAGAGCGTGCATATTTATGAAGAGACCATCATGGTTACAATGCACACATGTACATAAAACAACAGCGGTAACTGCTAATAACATCGGCACAAACACAAGCGCAAGCAAAACTACAGCAATGTCTATGGGGAGGAAGTACACTTAGCATTCAGAAGTCTTCAACTTCTTTGTTTGGGGAAGGATTGTTCATTAGGGCTTGGACACAGGACACCTGTGCAAAGAACACTGTCAATGCATATTACCCATACATCTGCAATTTGAAGGGTTTGCAGAATAACTTGAACCCAGCTGGGAAGAACCCTGAATTGATGCAACTCGGATGCACTTCTGCTGGTTGTGGGGGACATATTCATCAGAAACACATGATCACAGCGATGATAGGCACGAATCACTCCATGAAATGTGATGTCTGGAGGTAAGAAGGACCCATGTGGCAGAATTGAGGGGGAAGGGAGTGGTGGTCTGGTATCACATTTCGCAGCCCACTTTGGCAGAGGAGCAAATAAACATCTTGAGCTGGGTACCTGCAAACGATCCTGGTCTCCCACTGGCAAGTGCTGCTTGCTTGTGTCATGATGGGGGTAAACACTGGAATCGCTGTAAGCAAGACATTCAAAGGGAGGTCGCTCCACTGAAAGCAAGGGCAGGGAGGCAGTTGTCTGTTTCTGCATGTTGTCTGGCAGATTCAGAGTAGGAGTCACATCACATGACTTGTGTTGAGTCTGGGATCTGTCCAGAGATTGCTGGCTACCATCCATGGTTGATGTTGCATCCCATGCTTCAGGTTTGAGAGTAGAGAGTAATTCAACAATGTGCCAAGTGATTGTGTTGTGATCAAATGGAGTCTGGTGAAAGTTTCCATCCTGGTCAGTGGACATGGGCAAGACAATATCATTTTGGAGATTGTTGAGGAGTAGAATGACTGGCTGGAAATAGGGTGATATGTACTTCATGACTTGCAGAAACCATGTCAAGTTTGATTGGATTGTGAGGGTTTTGAGGACACTTGGCTTGAAGGTGTTGAACAGCTGGTCATAGCATTCTGCCAGTTCCTCATCAGATTTTTGCTTTGATGGCTCAGAATACAGGACACATACTCCAACAAGCACATAAAAGAACAACTCTAAGTCATGTAACAAGTTGTGTATTACCAGTTGCCCTGGGCCTGCCATAGCCAGCTCAGCGGACATCCACAACCAAGTTCCCTCAATCGCAGGTCAGTTCGATGTACTTGGTGAAAGCATGGAGGCCTACTGTACAATATAGTGGGCATGAGTTGATTGTATAGCATGCATCTGCTTTTGGATTTTCGGTGCCCATTAGGAGAGTGATATCGTGTTTGTCCATAAGCTGTGAAGCAGGAACAGTCATCACTTCACAATCTTTTCTGATATGTCTGACAGGGACAAGATCACTGGGAGCATCAGACTCCACCAGTGATGTCAGGGGACCAGATGCCGGTGGTAGAAAATGTTCATCAGAGTCTGCATCGGGATGGACTGTATCGGGAAGAGGCATGGTGTAGCCCCAATCTGCAAGTATACCTCGTTGTGCAAGTCCCATTATCCTTCTCTCCAAATTCAACCAGGCTTTGCCAGACAGATAGAGTGCTAGGTACTTCTCATGGGCCTTCTGTTTCTTGTTTATTATGGCAAGTAGCAAATTGGTGAGGCTAATGTCATGGTGCAGAATCTGAGCAAGCTCAACAGCATCTTTGTGTGCTAGAGTTCATTGAGAATTGATATGCATTTGAAGCTAGTTTAACACTCACCAATCACACAATCTAAGAATGCAGCTAAGAGCTCCCCCAGAGAGGAAAAGTCAATGAGGAGGGTACCAACAGGACAGGTGATAAGGCATGATAGGACCTGGAGGTGGAAATTTTCAGGAGAACTGATGTTAGGCAATTTTGATCAAATGGAATGAGTAGAGATATTGACATCAGTTCCATCACAAAAATGTTTGGTACTGACTTGCCCCTCAGCGAGTAGTTCCGCGACACTGTCGACACTGTATTGCACCAAGATATGGAGGATCATCCCTTCTATGTACATCCTCAAGGGATCTATCCACGAGTCCTTGACCGCAACTGCAGGTTCCAGCCCAGGATCATCTAAATCAATCACGCCCTCCCAGACAGTTGTTCCACAGCCAAGTAGGCTGTCAGAAATGGCAAGAATTCTTCAGAGCCATATCTTGTGGACGCAACCTTCCTTGTCAACCACTTTCAACCACTTTCTTCCCTTGTCATCAGGTCCATCTTCATCACCATTGCTGGTATCAGATCCACCCCCCAGTCGAGACTCCCCTTCATCCACCATTTCAGCATCAAGTCCACAGTCTGGTGCTACTTCTTGGTCATCTTGTGAGAGTGTCACTTCATCAGCAGGCATTCCATCTTGGCCATCCCATTTAATTGACATGTCGAACCCAAGGTGGCTGTAATCAACAAGAGAAACTCTGATGAGTATACGCAAGAATTCTTTTGGTGAGCTATTGATGTTTAGTGTTGTGCTGGCCTGGCTTGGCCTGAAAGCCCCAGCTCGGGCTTGGCTTTCAAGGGCTCAGGCCCTTGGAAATTACAGGCCAAGCCTTAAGCCCCTAAAAGCCCTGAATCACAGCCCAGCCCAGCCTCAAAGCCATGGCTTGGGCTCAGGCCAGGGCCTTGGGGGACAACACCAATATTTATTGATAAAAGTATGTAACACCATTATAAAATCCCCCAATTCTCATCACTTATATCCACTCCATCTGAGTTGTCATCTGATTGAGACCCATCAGGAGTAGTCTCTGCCAACACAGAAGGAGTGTCATGGAATAATAAACCTGATCTGGATGCGCACTTCTCAAATTGAAGTGCTTCAACAACATCTGCCTTGAGACGATTACGACGCTTGGTGATGGTGATGCCAGCTGATGAAAAAATACACTCTGAAGAAACAGAGCTTGACATGATAGATAAAAAGTCCCATGCAAGTGACTCCCAAACTGGATATCGCACGGAGTTTATACCCCACCACTGGATAATTGTGAGGTCACCAATGGCTTCTTGTGTGTTGAGATAACCACGGAATCCATGTAACCAAGGCTTCAAAGGATCTTCCCACTGAGCGCTTTCACCAAGCCCACCTCCTTGACTGTCATCATCGCTGTCATCATTATCCATGAGCTCGCTCAACAAAGCTTGGACCTTTGGGTTGTTGGTTGTAAGGAAGTGTGTCCGAGTTGGTGGTGTCTCCCTAGCATTCCCATACATAGCCCAATGACATTCCTCGTACTTTTGTGTGTTAATACAAGTTATCATATTTGGGGCTGACAACGTACGAAAGTCTCTGCATGATGCATAGCATCCATATAAAGAGCTTCACCTCAATTTGTATGGATGTAGTTTAGCTTTTGTTGTGGGTCAAGTACTATGAGTATCCATTATTATCTGACAGAAACGTAAGTACACAAACTGACACTCACTCATGGCAATTATATATGCATCAGACATGGATGTGCAGTCATAGTATTTTGACACCTTGCACAATCTGGCCTCGAGAGCATTGCTGAATGTACTGTACTTCTTGCTCTTTGCACGTGTGGATCACACCTTATGAAGTGCTTCCAGCACTGGCAATGCGGTGTGTAGAGTGGGGCCATGTTCAGTTGAGAATGCATGCTGAGCATTTTCAGCATACTTTGGAGAGTAGTGAGCATCTCAATCATCAAGTGTGATATCAAACCTACTACCAATAGTGCCAGAATGTGATGGACATGTTCCCACTTGCTGTCGTTCAATTGTAATTCATATAGCTTGTGCCACTTCTCACTATCCTGCTCCTGTGAACCTAGCCACACTACGAACATATTAACTTCCTAGACTCGTCATTAGTAATTTAGTACATGGATCAATACAATGGACTGAACATCTTACCTCTTTCAGATCCAGTGCATGACGGAGCATGACAAAAGTGGATGACCACCGCACCTTCATGTCGAGTAGCAGGTGTAGTGGTTGGTCTGTCGTTTGAATGGTTTTGAACATTTCTTTACGTTTGGCTGACGACCATGCCTGTAACAGATATTATAATGCATGAATTTCAATAACTCGTTTCACTGACCTTGACACAGATAGCACGAATGAGTCTGATCACATCACGATCATCTCCTTCACTCACAGTAGTAACCAGGTTGGCCTCAGGAGTCGCTGGATCATAATGCTCGGATGCACTAATGGTCCCCAAGAACGATTGGGTGACAAGGTTGATTACATGGGCCATGCAGCTGTGACAGCAAGATTTTGTCAGGCTGGCCACACAACAGGTTTAGAACAGTAGAGAACAGCATACTGTAAATGACATTTTTTTGCATCAAATTTTTGCTTCGTTTCTCCCTCAATGCACTGGCCAAATTTGTCCATCATCATATCGTTGTTACTTGCATTGTCACATGTCACATAGCCAATCTAGTAATGTAATGGTACATCAGTAAAGCTAAACACGACAACATAGGATTGTACCTTGTGTAGTATCCCGGCACACTTTGCTACCATGTAGAGAGCTAATCCAAGATGTGCTCCATCATCATAATTGACCTGGACAAACCCGAGAAGGCCCATTTGAAGCATCCATACACGTGGCGACCGTTCTTCAATCCACGAAGCAGTAACCGCCAAATATGCATTGACGTTTGATGCTTGCCAAGCATCACATGTCAGATTGATGCGCCCTTGAACAACATCACTCTGTTGTATACCATAGCATCAGCACAATATTACAATGTAGCATGTAGTACTCACTAAAAACGTCTGACAAAGAGATTTGAGGTTTTTGTGAAAATGGTCAATGATTGATTGGCGCGAAAGCTTGCGACCTGGTATATTGATTCCATTGGTGGCCCAAGAGGCAATCTCAAGTACATTTTGGAATGAGGGTTGTTCCAGAGCAGAAAGAGGCTGTAATTATCTGTGGTCAGCAATATCAGATATCATACTACGAGTTGTCGCACTTGCCTGATCGGTCTCAATTACCCACTTGATGATGGCATTGTGAAATGTAGAGTCTGAGTAGTGGATGACTTCCTCCTTGGCAACGAGATGCGCATCCAAGGATGGCTGCTTGGATAGACCAGACGATGTAGCTTGATCGCATGCCATCTCACAGCGCTGTTTGGCATCCTCAGGTAGCATAGAAGGAAAAGTATTGTCAGTCGCCCATTTCTGGTACTCTTGAGGATGGTTGGCTTGCTGATGTTGCCGCAATGTTGTAGCCTCGTTGATAATGGCAACCTGTTTCTTTTGAGTTTTGCTAAAATCTGTTAGTAAAAAATTAATGGGGACTAATAGAAATCGTACGAGCAAGTGTTGCAATCTCGATACTTCTTCTCGTTCTTCAGGTATGGCAGTGAGAAAAAGAACTTGATGTCTTGAGTGCAATTGCTTTGAGCCGTCTTGGTGGGTCCATCTATGCTGGCGGCTCAAACTTCTTCGAGGGCATCACCATTGGATCATGATGTCATAGGCACATCCACAGGACGACCTTTCCCTTGTAGCGTTTAGCAGCCATTTACAGAGTAGTTACTGAGAAGGTTGGAAGTACATACCTTTTGAGACCTGTTTCACAGGCCGGGCTTCTGCATCTGAGCCACTGGAGCTTGGGAGTTGATCGGGTGCCTTTTGTTTTTTGCTGAGCTGCGAGTCGGTTGTTATTTTTGCTTGACGGTGGGTTGACAGCTCCAGCTCAGCAGCATTATCAGCGCATGTCACACATGCCGAAGGCGCTGACACACATTTTGGCTGGTGAGGCTGTTCTTTGTCTCCCGAATAATTATCCATCGGCCCATTTCGTTTGGTAATGAGGTGAGCAATCGGATTGGTGGTTAGTACGAAACCTTAAAATTCTTTAGTCAACTTACCCATATAGATGCTCGGATATTTCCAAGATTAGCTGCCAAAGCCATGGCTTGGGCAGCTTGGCCTGGCTTGGCTCAGGCTTCGTAAAGTGATAGGCCAAGCTGTGAGCCCTAACTAGGCCCCTATGACAGCCTGGCCTGGCCCAGCCTCCAAGGGCCCGGCTTAGCAGGCTTGCCAGCCTCAAGCCAGGCTGGAACAACACTATTGATGTTAAAGGCATGCGAGGTGATCGATCCACCACAGTCAAAAATTGTGAGACATATGCATGAACCAAGCATGCAAATACATGGAACAAGGTAATGGCCATCTTGCACAGCCAAGATGCATGCAGTCTTCCCAGCTATCTCCATGAACAACTGTTTTTGTTTCATCTTGCCATCTGGGTTTTTCACCTTGCAAAATGATGCAACCCTTCCCCAGTGATGGCTATGAGCAGAAGCAGCATTGAAATAGCAAGTTATGTCAGGCTTCCTACGTGCAGGGGACCTGTCTAAGGGAACACTGGCCAATCTTGCATCCCAACGGCTGTTCAGAGTACAAGTCAGTAAGTGGCTTGTTGGGTACTCAGCAATACTCACAAAAACAATAAGTCACAAGTCTTGCTGACAACCTCAAGCATGTTGTTAAAGAAATTTCCCAGCTGAACTTCATGGTTATTGATGGATTGGGGCACAAGCGAGGAGCACCTCAGCAAACTAACCCTTGCACAGCTTTTGTGCTCCAGCATCCACAGTGTCTA
>JBBPMP010000633.1:0-15707 GCA_038090395.1 Boletales sp. KT-2023a
CAGCTACGTTCACACCAGCCGCTTCTGAGGCAACAATACAAAATGCCACCAGTCGTCCCATTACACCAAACCCTCAGCCCAATCTCTCACACCTTGCCCCTCCTAATGCCGACTCCAGCCAGTCACGCGAACCATCACTTACCAGATCGGTCAGACGGAGATTTGAATTGGATGACGATGAGACATCGGATGACGAGGACACACATTTCACCCTAAAAGAAATGATTGACCCATCGAAATACAACCATCTATTCTGTCTCAAACCCAAGCTGACAACGGACAACTATGCAATCTGGTCTGGTATCATCACACGCGCGCTGGAAACTGTTGACCTTCATGGTTACCTCAACGACACCAAACAAATGGGTGCCAGGACCAAACGGGAAACCACATGCTGGAAGAGGGCAACTCTATTTGTCAGCTCAGTACTTGTAGCTATGATGACGGAGGAGGTGCAGTTTCAACTGAACCACCTACCAACAGCAGCGGAAATATGGGCAGAAGCCTGACGGCTCTATGCTGGAACCACAGCGACCGACTGGACCCTGACAGTCACATCACTGGTCATCACTCGCTATACAGATGGCGAGGACGTGGTCGCACACATCTCAAAAATGAAAGGGTTTCGCCGCGACCTCATACTCATGGATGGGGACATCGATGATAGACTATTCGCATGCTTCCTACGCATATCCATGCCTGCTACCTGTGTTACGATCGTCTATTCATACATCCTTTTTCCTCCACTTCTCTTTCATTAGAGTGCTTATGCACACTTTTAGGTTACTAAACACTGACGCGTCCCCTTTTTACCTCATCCTTATTACTCATTGATGATGCGTCCTTTTTCTCTTATATTCCATGACCTTCTATGCTTACGCGTTGCCTGATATATAGTCTGGTAGTAGACCTACTGTTCTGTATTCTCGATCTGCGCAATCTAGCGTATCTTCTTGAGTCACCCTCAGTCCCCTCAGTCCTTAATCTCTTAGTCCGTCTTCAAGACGTATAGTCATTATCCTTTGTGGTCTTCGAACTGAGTTGTACCTCTTCATGAGCGTCCTGTTCGTTGACATCTCTTTGTCTTGGTCTTGGTTTACACAAGGTATGCTCCGCGTAACAGATCTAATGCTAACATTACTGACGGTCGCGTTGTTCTCCTTATTCTCAGCACCGTTCCGGCCAGTGCTCCTCTTTGACCATCCCAACGCGACACGCCGTGCCATCGATCCAAGACAAGGGCAGGGTGGAAGTCCAAAAACACGTTCAGGCTTGTCTAGGGGGATGACACAATCCGGCTCCACAGACACCGTGGATGGTACGTTTGGATTGATTGCGATCTGTTGCAATGCGTTGGAGAGTGGCGATGGCTGGCGAGGTGCGCCAATGTCGGTTGGTGTGGCAAGAGATGCCACAACTGTCGCTCGTAGATGTTCTACACCAGGAGACGACATGAACGATGTCTTGACAGTTTGAGGGTATGGAGAGGGTCGACTGTTGACTCATGATCGAACGCGACAAGGCTGAAGATCGGACGGCAATGGGCCATAATTTTGCAGTGAATGTTCCAGCATTGCTTGCATTCCAGATGGATGGCGTGGAGGGTCAAAGGTTAGCGAAGTTGTTAACATCAAAGAACATGCACACGCGAATAACTCACATTGAACCGTGAAAACTGAAAATGGTGTATCTAACCACGCATGTTTGCTCTCCGTGTTTGCGTCCTCTGCTTCGTCCCGGAGAGTGTAATATCTTCTAAGCGCTGTGATCCCTCGTTCGTCATCCCACAGTGAAAACGAATCCACAGACGATGCTTCCAGATCAACAACATACACTTGAGGCGAATCTATCGTTTTTGTCACAGCTTTAGCAAGTTTGACAATGTCAGAAGTGGTGCCTGAAATAGAGTGTTCTAGAGAATTCGAACTCATGGAGGACAGTGACAGGTTGAGTTCCTCCTCGATTGTTTTGTAAACAGAGGTTTGTGACACGTGAGCTTGGGATATACGGCGACAATGACCACGTGCATGAGGGTGAGCACGGTCAAAGGCAGTGTTGGATAATGGGTGTGTGGTGTTTGAAAGTAGCACATTGAGTTGGGATAGATCTATGCTTGACAACGATCCCTCTGAAAATGAAGAGTAGCCGTCTGAAATAGAAAGCGGAGGGGTTTCGGCCCCAGAACTCGACGTACAGTACATATGCTTGACCGAAAGCGATTTGCACGGTCGGGCCAAGTAAAGACAGGTATTTGGACTACAATTTGTGGTGAGCATGGCAACTTGTGCGTCGCAAGTAGACTCACACGAACCTGAGATCTTTGCCATATCCCATCAATACCGTGTTCTTGAGGCTTTGATGCTTGAGAAGACTGTGCTTCGTGCAGATCATGCGCTCGTCGCCAAACTTGAATGAGTTCGTAGTGGATGCGATGGAGGGCTTGGTTTTGATAACGTGCAGGATCTTGGGTGATTCCTGATCGTCCGGGAGGGCTTTCTGAATACAACTGAAGACCGTCTCAGGTGGGTTAGCGAGAGTATTCTTGCGCCGCTCCACTTAAATCCATGGCAAACTGCCGATCATGGACGTCACTGAACGCCGGCGTATGTGACCACCACTCAACATCTGGTTTTTTTACGTCAGATAAGAGCATAAATGAACAACTTAAACATACACCGATCATCATGTCATCTTCCTTCAGTGGGCTATGCACGCTCGGGATACTTAGGCTGGAGATGGGACAATAACGAGGAGGCTTCGCAGAAGGGTTGTCTGTGTCTTGCTCAAAGAACGTCGAATCCGACAAACAGGCAGAACTCTGGTGACAGTTTTCTCAAATGAGTCGGTTTTCTGAGAATCGTACTGACCATCCATGATCGAATTGTAAGACGCACGATTGTCATACTCCGCCGAGTGAACTCGTTCTCCACGCTCAGGGGAGGTGAAGAGCCGCCACGGCGGTGGTAAGTGGAATTGCGGTTGAAAAGACTAATCGGAGGACCAATGGACACACCAGACTTGTGTTGCCGGTGGCTGTAGCTGTAAGGGTGGACGAGCGATGAGCGGAAGTAGAAGCTTGAGGTATCACTGTCAACTCTACGACGGAGTGGCTGTCGACTGAGGAATGAAAAGGTATTGTCAACCAAAGTCAATATGGTGAATGAGAAGCCGTCTGATGAGGGCCGCTCTCGCAAGCTTGGCAGAGGAGTGACCGAACCATAATTGAAAGGGTCCGCAAACCTTTACCGTCAGTTTCCCTGCTAGTATCCTCGATGGGTGCCACAAGCCCTGGTGGAAATGAGATTTTAAGTCCCACTCAGGCTCACTAATCCTGCAGCGCTGGGTGGCAGTACTGGAGGTAGGGCGGGGATGCACGGGTGGTCTACTAGAGGCTTGGGATGATGTAGGTTAACTGGACCTGTGAGCAGAACGCCCGAGCTCAACGGATTGAATTGCGCGTGTGCATCAGCAGGGTTGTCACTTGGTTGAGGGGCTAAGAAAATGTTGGTAGACAACTCAGTGAATGCTATTGAAGTAACTTACCTTTCACGCGATTCTTGTATGTTGTTGTATCAATGGCTGCATACAAACTTTTTGAAGCCTATATGTACATTGTGTGAGTAACTCGGACGGAGGAGTCATCTGTGACCTCGCGAGTGGTGTAAGGTACTAAATTAGGATATGTACTACAGTAGTATTCGGGTAGAATACGGGGATGTACCTAGGACCTAGGTAGCGTGCTTGTCCGGGGCACCACCTCTGATTCAAATCTGCCTTAATTCACCCTCAACAAGCTCTTCTCCTCCTCCTCCTTTGGTTTCGTAACTGATGAAACATTCGTCACTCCTCCCAATGTTTCCTGTCGCATCGCATCCAAGCCTAACTGCGACTTCTTCTTCACCGTCAATATCTCTCCTATGTTGGGGTTGTTGGTGGGATCGACATAATCTCAAATACATAGTGTACATATGCTTGCAAAAAGTTTGTATGCAGTTATTGATACAACAGAGTCATGACTCTACTGGCGCATGTCAGAGCAAAGTGGTTCAAGCTAGCATTCGGACGTTCAGTACCCAAGTTGAGATGATGTCGGAATTCCTCTCACACTGCCTAGTCATGAGGTAGCATTCACTCGCAAGGATACATCGTCTATAGTAATAAAACATCACAGGACTTCGGATATAGCATAGAAAAAATCTTTGTCAAAGTACTTGTTCAGAAAAAATGATTGAGAAGCATAGATGCTATTCGAGGGAGTAAGGCGGTTGTCAGCAGTGCAACCGAAACAAGGGACAATGTGCACATAAGACTTCAGCTGGTCCAGAGGAATAACTTCCCCAAGGTCTTCGCCCGATGCACGTTTTGCTCTCTTGAGCACGAAGAGACCTGTAGTAGGATCAGTCTGGCTACGTTGATGAGGTACAATATCCAGCCTCTGTACGTAGACGAGGGCACGGCTCGCCCAGGGAATACGGAGGCCTCTTGGAGAGGCAGGGCACATGATGAGGCGAACAAGAACGACCGAGTGTCCTAAGTGACTTTGAGTGAAATTAAGAGTTCTGTGTAAGAGTGACAAACCGTTCAGGCCACTGAGTGGCCATTGATGCGACTTATCCACCTGTAGGATAGCAGCATCATACCGGCCGTATTTCCAAGTTCGGTTAGGTGGGTGAGTGTTGACAGTGAACATCGATGAAGAGTTCTTTGGAAAGTGATATGACTTTTGTTGAAGGCGAACTTTGTGCCAGATTTGAAGATCAGAAAATGGAAGCTGTACATCGGGAGCTGACCGCCTTGGGGCACCAAAAGTATGAAACGTCTTCAAATCTGGCCGCACCTCGCATCTCACATAGTCGCCCAATGCCCTGTGGAGATCTGGAAGCCCGAATGTGTCTGCAACTTCGTCAATGGATTGACGACGACATATGGGTTCCATGTTGAGATGAATGGCCGTTGATCCGGCGATGATGGTCCGGAATGGAAAACTGTTGGTGCGAGTAGGCTTGGTAGACTCCTTCTCAGCAACCTTGAAAAAGTTGGTCGAATTGCGTTTTCGTGCCCAAAGGTCTTCTAGGACATTTCCTAAGTTTCCACTGTCCTTCTCCGAGTCCTCGCATTCATCTTCGTCAGTATTACCAAGTGTAGCATCCGAGTCGTCATGATCTTTCACCGATGTTTGAAGGGTTAGTGCAGTAGTGAACAGGCGGCGCTTCTCGTCGCGATCAAGAGTACGGCAGATCTGGGTGTTGTAGTCATGGTGGTTTGTCATGGAGGCAGGGCCCTTGATAACTTCGATGTGCGCATGTTCGGTGGTGTCCGCAGACCACTGGAGCAAGGATCCAACTTGTTCAATGCTCGGAACGACATTGTGCATGAGCTCTAGTTTTGGAATGCGAAAGTGGTCTATGACCCTTTTACCCCGACGAAGTCCATGGTCGAGGATGGTTTGCTTGTGGTCGTGAAACTCACTTAGTGCAGCTTGGATCCTGTCTCGTGTCCGTGAGGTGATGGCTGGGGCTTGAGCAAGGTACCTGAACTCCATGAGAGCACGGATTGCGGTGACAACACCTGGGATGGGACTACCAGTGATGACCGCAATGATATATCATTGTACATCTCTTTGCATCCTTCCACATACTTGCTTGAGCTTCATGATTTCTTTGCTAAAATGGCGAAGGCCAGTAATTTTGGGAAGGACAGAGAAATGATAGTCGATCTCTTCATTACCGAGTGCAATGATGCACCAGCCGACGTCATGATCCCAACACTCCCGGTGCCAGTGGTGAAGGGGCTCAGGAGTAAGGAACCGAGAAGGTGTAGCAAACAACCAATCTCGCCAGAAAGGGAGTGAAATGCCACTGAGGCGAAATGGTTCACATGCAGCAAAGAATTCTTCGATATTTGAAGCTAGATGTGCAATGGATGCAAGCTGTGCTTTAGTCATAGCAGCAGTATGTGGTTCATGTCGGAACGAGTCTCCAAAGGTTTCATATGAGGCTGCAGTGAGTGGAGAAGTCCTTCCTCACACACAAGCGAGCACGCAAGCTTCGGGTGTGTCAACGATGTAGGAAACAAGTGGCGTGAAACAATAGCGAAGGTTTCCTCGCGGATCCGGCATGGTACACCCGCTTCGCATCGCTTCTTTGAGGGGCTTGAGGATAATGTCTAAACAGTGGTGGAAAAGACGCGCCTCGAGGAGTGATCGCATTCTAGATGATTCGTGGAGAAACTCAGGGATCGGCATCAATGCGAGGAGAAGAAAGGCGTGTGTAGAGGCCTTGTTTCTGAAGTCCATTTTGATGTTCGCGAGACTAATCAATAATGGATGGGCAACTCTACCTCTGCATATATTCATGATATGGGTTTTGTCAGACGACAGGATGATACCACATAATGTAGCGCCAACAGGAATATTTGTCTGTGGTAAACGGTCAGTTAATGAAGCCTTTCGTCGATATTTGACACTCACTTGCAGTTCCCAAGCGCCGTCGCTGCTCATCCATTCTGTGTACACCCTCATGTCACGATCAGCGGAGGTAAATAGCCGATATGGTGAAAAGTCCATCTTGTTCGCAAACAACGGGTTGTTGAATAGTAACTTGACACAATCCAGAGCGTCACGGTAATACACATGCACAGGTTCTTTCATGCTGTGTTCGAGGGGGACAACTCTGCAGATCCAGCGTGGCCCTGATGGTAGCGATTCGACACGAGAACGTAGATCTTGCGCTGTGTGGAATGAAAGGGGTAGTTGCTTCGTCTGTGAGATTATTGAGTTATAGATATAAGTTGGCTAAATCCTGAGCCCACATACTATTGGCATCGATAAGTATTCGTTGATAAGCGCCATGCTGAGTCTTGATTTTGAAAGAAAATTTGCCATCGCCCAGTCGTTCGAGTCTGCGAATGGATAATAGGGATTGGAATGGCGATGTTCCGAGTATGCGTCCTCGTTGAACCGAGAGAGGAAAGTTTCGCCCACTCCATAAATAGTTGACGCACCCTCGAAGCGATCTACCACCCAGCCACGTGAATCCTGGACGCCCAGAAAGGGAGCAGCATCCTCCATCTGAACATTAGCCTCGTTAGTTGTCAAGTCAGGCTGGACAGCTGGCGGGTCGTATGGGGGGGGGATGTCCAGTGGATCGGGTGAGTGCACAGGAGATGGAATGTCTCCCACATCCAAGTCCTCGACTGGAAAGGGAGGATGAGGGACTTTGAGTCGATAGGCATAGTTCTTGTCGTTACATGCAGAGCGGGGCTGTGCGAGATGGAGTGTAACACTACTTTCGCTAGAAAAGTACTTGAGGCACCTAGGGCAGTTGGCCATTACTAGAGAAAATGTGGCGGGTTGGCACGGTACACACCGGTTTTAGACAAACCTCAGGCCTCAGGCCTCAGTACTTCAGTGCCCAGTCGTAGCAGGATGCAATGTGGTCACAACGTGTGTGATTAGATACAACCCGTGTGGCTGTGGTAGCATCGTGAAAATTCCTAGGACCTCACCTCATCGACCTACTCGGAATCCCCCTTGCTCTATTCAAATATTCGAATGACCAACGCCAATCACCAACCCTCAGACCTGTCCCTTCCAGACCAAGAAAACGGACCCGCTTCTGACGGCGGCATCCTACAACAACATCGCTCTGCAGTTACCATCAATGGGTCACCCAACGTGCATTCTCTCCGTTCCTCAAGCTGTCTCTCCTCTGAGCCTGCTACAGTATTTTTCCATGGATCAGAACAGACTGTAGAACCCCATCGTCGAACCGCACCCCTCCGGTCACTTGTTGGCACTCCAAGTGCTGTCGGTGCCATACGGAAGCCGACCACGTTTTCGCAGTTTGCAACGCCTGCACTCAACAGGGGATCGCCGTTGGTGCCTCGAAACTCGACTGCATCTAAGGACGTCTCATGGGTAAGAGTTTATTGTCAACTACGAAGAACGTAATGCTCATACAAAGTCAAAAGGTGGAGCATCATGATCACGATCGTCGTTCTTCTGATTCCAACAAGACAGAATTCGACGAAGTAGATGGTCAATTGGTACTCGAGGCTGCCAGAACCCGTCGCATCGTCTGTCGCCTTGAGCAGGAGCTTGCTGAGGCCCAGTGTGAGGAGAATACCGTCCTCAGCAAGTTGTACAAATATCGGGCCGAGGATGCAAAAAGGCGACTGGAATATGCTGAATACGATCTAGGTTGCACTCGAGAATCACTGACCAACAACAGTCTATCTCCCGACTCCGCATTAGTTGGATGCAAGTCAAACTTGAAGCGGCCCCGATTATCTACATCCGGCAGCATCAGCGATTATCAGTGCAATACTACTAGTATGTATTTTCGTATGCATGGCTGTTTTTTTTTTCGCTCATCATTTTCTTTAGCGATATTGTTGGGCTCCCCAGATGTTTAATTATTCCACTTATGATTGCTCAACGTGTTGATTGAACTGTTTTTGCTTGTTCCTTCCGTGTAGGGCTGCCATTCTGTAGAAAATGTAATTACTGTAGCTGTCTATGCCATCTATAATCACTGAAGTTCTGTGTGGTCCATATTCCTGTGAGCTCTTATGAGAACTGAGTGTTCTGTACTACGGTTGCGATGTGTGAGTGTCAGCCGGTAATGTAATGTGACCGAATGTACCCCTGGCATGCCGAGCACCCGAGATCCCATGTGGCTGTGAATTACTGTGACCTTGGCATGTTGAGTATCCGAAACCCTGTGTGGCTGTAAATTACTGTATGTCATACTGTGCCATGCTGTAATATATGAGTAAGTGTAGGTAACTGTTCCGAAATCAGAGATTTGCTGATGCATGAAAAAACCAAGTGGGCACACCATACAAAATCTTGTGCCACATAGTCAAACTCTATCCGCGACGCAAGCGTCTCGATCGCACACTCCTCGCTCTTGATGTCATTCAAACCTCACATCACGTGTGGCCGTCAGCACAGATCTCTTTGGTCATAACCGAGATGAGGTCACCACAGAGGTGTTCCAGAGCACCGTACGCCAGATAGGCTTGACACATGAAAAGTTTAGTATGTCCTTGACCTCAGGCGACTTGCTGTCCTGCACCAGGTAGGTGAGTGGAATGGACTTGGTGAAAATTTTCTGCACAGGTCACACATTTGTGATGTGACAAACCGGCAAACTGTGGTCACACAATTCGATAGGCAGGTACGCACCGCACACATCCAACCCTTGTCGTACACCATCACCACCCCATTGATCAGCTGCCCACCACTCAGCCACGATGAGGATGGGCAAGCGTTGACTTCAAGGTATTGGAGGTGTTGTATTGGGACAAGGTGTGTTGGGTCAGGTCAGGTCATCGCCGTGTCTGACTTGAATGGGCAGATTTTTTCATTTGCACTGATTCATATGTTTTACTGTCTTGCAGATCAGCCCCAATGAAGTAAATGGCATGCGGATGGTCGGGTTGTCATATCTTGACAACGGCTCTTCTACCCTGGCAGTAATTAAACAGCCAAACACAGCTCGCTCCCAATACTGCTCAGGTCCCTGACAAGGTTGAACATGCGAGAGAAGCTCTGAAGGTGCTCAAACTGACGGGAGATGCAGAGTACATTTCAAAGCTCGACATGCTCTCAACAGAGCTCTTGTCTCATTTCGCACTCTCAGGGAATGCTGACGACCTTGATGAAGCCATTTTCGTGAAGAAGGAAACTCTTGACTTGTCACCACCCAGCCATTTTTTTCACCTGGGGCCTTATCGAATGCGGCGCTACTCGTCAAACAGTTCAAGTTTCAGGGAGATGCCAGTGACCTGACGGAAGCCATCTCTTATGCTCAGATCACTGTGGATACCTGCACAGCGGAGCAGCCTGCCTACAATCAGCTAGTGGAAAACCTATCTAACGCTCTCCTTGGTCATTATCAGGCGTTCAGACACTGAACTTCAGAGATGTGGTGGACCTTGACCATATCATTGACAGCAGCTCCTTTGCTCTATTGACCAGATCAGCTAAAAGTCCCCATCAACCTTCACGCACGATTCCAGATGAGCCCCAATTTAAGGACCTAGATGAGTCCATCTCGTTTTATTGTGTCGCCCATTGCCCTGTCCATGCGACAATGCGAACTATGTCCATATCTGCATGTTTCTTGGCAACGCCTTGCGCAAATCCTTTGGAGTTGATCATGATGATGCGTTGGATGAAGCAATCGTGCTGTTGGCTGAAGCAGAGAAAAATTTCTCCGCTACCCCAGAGCATGTTGACTATAGGGCATCGCTGCACAATCTGGGCATCACACTCTTCATGTGATATCAGGCACAGCAAAGCAGGGCGGACTTGGATGCAGCTGTCGAGAACCTTTCCCATGCTGCTGTCACTCACTCGTTGCTCATCTTTGGCAATCAGTCTATATCATGCAACACTACTACTGTACACAATTCAATAAAATGTTTTGATGTATTCTACACAAATTGCTTTGCAGACCACCATGCATTTGAATCAATTCATTGATCACACTTGAGCTAATGAACTAATGAACTAATGTGGCTAAGGATGCGTTGAGTTTCACGCATTAGCATCCATAAGCCGAATAGGTGCTGAGATGATGCGGAAATGCCGCCTAAAGGGCTAATTTGCCTTCTCGTTAACGTTGCAGCTAAGCGAGCTGCCATTAGTCACCAGAAGCCCGCTAAGTTCAAATAAGCGTGAGATAAGTTCAAAAAAGATTTTGGCCTTCTTCCTGATGTATTTTGAAGGCTTCAATGCAGGGATGCAACTGACAACTGTCTAGATTTTGTTCGTATTGTGGCCAAGCACATCCACATCGATTCATGCCACCTGTGGCTGGGGCTGGATTCCGCCCCCAATCGCTTTTTTCCTTCTCGACTTTTACTCATTTAATCGCTTTTCGTATATGTCACATTTCGACTCTTAATCACTTTTATGACATCCACATCATTTTTTAATGGATCACTGGATCTACTTTTCCCTCTTGAGAACATGGCATAAGCGTGATAAGTGGGCTAATAGAACTTGTGTACACAAAATTTGAGTGGCCTTGTTGACTTGTGCAAACCTGCACTTAATCACCCTTAGACGACTTATCAAGCTGATTAAGTGTGCTTAAGTGGTGGTTAAGGCCGGATAAGGCCGTGGTCATTTTGCTGATGTGGGTTCATCGTCAACTGGCTCAGCTTCCCTGCTATCATTGGTGTGAATCCTTATGATCGCACTGAAAAATGACCTGTCATGTTCAATTTCACTGCTCACAGACAAGAGAGGTCTGTGTTACCATTACCATTCCTTATATTTTCGATGTCTATCCATCAGGTACATGCAGCCGTATCACTACGGACGAGGCGAGGTGCTAATGTATGAATGGACTCCGCAGACAGTTGGTCCGTCGGAATGCCTGACCATAGGAACACTTGTGTCGGCCATTGCGTGTCATGTTCTCGAGCATACAAACAGCCCAGAAGGCAAGACAACTGTCAAGCCCTTGAAACCAAACGACTTGACTTCATCTGCTTCTAAATAATGCAACAACGAGACGACTTTTCTGATGTCTCTTCACCTTGTGGGACCTAGAATCATCTACTATGCCCATCCATGTGTATCGAGATGGAAGGAGAATGGTAGCTCATCGTTGCATTGACTGTCTCTTTTGTACTCGGTTCGAATCTTGGTGGTGGATTTGCCAACATCGAGACTGCGCTGCATCTCCTCAAAATACCATCAT
Source organism: Boletales sp. KT-2023a (assembly GCA_038090395.1). Classification (NCBI taxonomy): domain Eukaryota; kingdom Fungi; phylum Basidiomycota; class Agaricomycetes; order Boletales; species Boletales sp. KT-2023a. The sequence continues at coordinate 11,721 of JBBPMP010000633.1, forward strand.
TCATACTCAAGGATGTCTCTGAAAATGCCAGGGCGTTGGTCGTTGATACCAGCCTCATATACGAAACTGTACCAATGGACACCACTGACCAACCTTGGTTTGCCAATTGTGCTTACATGGTATATCTTTATTCTGTCGTGTTATCTATCAATGTTCATCGTCGTTCATCATACTTGGCTAGATTGAAACGAACCTGTCTCCCGAGGAATTGATTGTTTGGTCAAGGAAACCGAGAAGAGTGACTATGCACATGTTCGGGTTTGTGTCTACATCAGCTGCTTCATGATCAGGAAATCTCACTTTGCTAGGATGACCTCCGTCCAAACCAAGCTTGTGCGCTCCTCAGTGCGCAGGCGGCCGGCGTTGTTATTTCCAGAAAGGACATGGCACAGGTACCTGGTGTTGCATTTCGTATGATTCTGATGATGTGACAGTAGGAGTATCCATTCTCCAAACCTTCCTTATTTGTGAGTGTGATTTGAGAGCCATCTAATCAAGATCCGAGTACTGAGTAAGCTCCCTCAAAACAGTGGGTTGGTTGCTTTTAGATTGCCGTTGGCAAGTCCGCCATGCAAGTTTTTTCCATCATCTTGCAGTCATCATCTTTAATTTAACAATATTAGTACCGGGGATGAACGCATTGGGTATCTTGCTTACACTGAGAGTGCCTGGAAAAGAAGGTGCACGCATGATAATCGGAAGACCTTGCTTGCAAAGCGGTCTATTCTTTTTTCCTATCCAGATCGTTCACCATGAATGACAGTCACGAGTCTGACAGTTGGTAGTCTGCGTAAGTGGAAAGGTGGAGCGGTGCAGGGTGTAGTCTGCGCGAGGAGCTAAGCGAGGTGGTGCAGCTTTCTCTTTGCTGCCCACACCGCAGCGGATCATAACTGCGAGCCATCACAATCAGCATTCTGAAATGAGATTCGATTGGGATGGACTTTGCCTGGCGGAAAAACTCTCAGCCGAAATGTCGGGGTTTCGACTGAAGATTTTGTTTGTATGGTCCTATTCCCTACACACCTAAATTAAAATAACGTCTCACAGACGTTAGAATTGATTTATGTGTCAGCAGCATCAGCTGGTCGCCTGACAGGTATTTTCTGGCATCCGTTCACACAATGAACTGCAGAGCGTAGACAGTATGATCCTTGGGAACCTAGGTTAGCTACTACAATACATATCGACTATTGGTCTCTTATGTCATCAAGCCATCCTGGTCCACACCGTCCAGCTGACGTTTGAACTTCGGTACAAACAAACGTATATGATAACGTGTGATAAAGAATTCTGTGGTCACAAACAGAGCATTTATTCTAGCGGCCATGGTATGTGAGTGATATAGTCTGTCCATGTCAAGGTGGCTGTTTGGATTACGAAGTGTGCACTATATGGTACCTGCCTCCTTGTATGTTTCACTAAGGCATCGCTGGCTGGTCAACGATCCAGCCTTGATATGTCAATAATACATAGATCACAATATGTATATCATCACGAAGCTACTACTTGGGTTATGAAGTCCACACTATATGATACCTGTATTTATTCATGTACTAGTACGGCCTGGCTGGCTGGTCAGTGGATCTGTCTTCGGAGGTAAATTATACGTGAGTTATGGCATGTATTTTACAGTGCCACAGTCATGGAGTTATGACTGCCTGGCTTGGTCACTGGTGGTGTTCATCTACATTCTAATAGGCATCAATAATGATGTCAAACACGCTAACATTCAATGTGTGTATGATACTGACATAGGGAATGGTAAGGACTAAGTGATTGTAAGGGCTGACAGTGATAGATGCGAGTATAGGGAGGGGGGATTAAAGGATAGTATAATAAATGGTATGAAGACTGTAAAGGAATGGTGAACACAGTCGTGATATGTACTGTGCTGGGAAAGTGAGCGGATGCAGAATAACAGCGTAACTGAGAGTCCCATGCTGGCTATCAGGTCCAGACAAGATCTTGATGGATTGCGCGTTGCCAGTCGGAGAGGCCATGGCTGATAGCACTGGGGATTGGACAACCTCGTTTTGTGGCTTGATATGTCTTGAGGTCTGCTTGGAGACATTGCGTGAAAAATCTATGATCCGTAGTGAAAACTGGAGCATCGTTTCGATCATGGGAATAAACTCACACTTCGAGTTTTTTCTTGTGGCCCTCCAACGTTGGAACCTCCCCTTCGATCTGGGTCCTGATGTCGACAAGAAGAAGATCGACGTATTCCCAGAAATCTGACTGGACCCATGTTCTGGACGATTTGTCTAAGTTGTCGTTACCTTGGCTTTCATTGCCATCTTCCAATTCACCAGTAGGCTCATCGGCCTGACCTTCATTCGAATCCTGTAAGGATGGTGTGCTATCCGCTGTTTTTGAACCAGAGCTTTCTACAGTCTTCACCATTGATTCCATGACAAGCTGGTTGAAGGTTACCAAGCTTGCTCGCTGAAAATACATATGAGCAGTCAATTGCGATGGATGAAACCTTAAATAATCACTAGAAATGCGAAGCGAGCCCATTGGCTTGTTGTCACCTCGTAGTACCCACTTTGAGCAAGGGCTTTGGCAAGAAGTGATTGTTGAACAAGTACACGGATATATTTAGATATGTAGTGTAGTTAGTAGTTCACATGGACTCCGGTCCTCCGGTATTTAAGTCCGGTCTGTTCCGGACTTTAATTATACGAGACTTTTAACTCATACCTCCAAGTGTGACATTAAGAGTCCTAACTACTAAGGTTAGTCCGGAGTTTTTCCGCATTACTAAATGCGCGCACTCGCAACAGGTTATGAGCCCCGAGCGGGTTAAAGCGCGCGGTTCACTCCGCCCTACCTGCTCCGGACACCCTACCTGGCTCTGCGCGATGCGGACTCGTTTCCGCTCCCAGAGATATGGACTCCAGTCGTCTTATACAACTGTTCACACCTGGCTCTGAGCGATGCGGATTAATTTCCGCTCCCGGAGATCAGTCTAGAGCTGTCCTGTGCGGTTCACTCCGCCGGACACAAGTGATGCGGATTGATTTCCGCTCCTTGTAAACGCTCGCAGTGCTGAGGGCAGGGGGAGACTATGTCACTCCAGGTCCAGAGGCTCTGGACGTCCAGCGATGCGGCGTTAAGCCGCTCCTATCCGTGTATCCGGAAAGTTCCCATGCTGACGTCTATTCCTCAGGTCCGCTCCCACGCCATGACTTCCATTCTCAAGGATATGCCGAAGCTTAACGGCTCCAATTATAAGCTCTGGGAAAGCAATATGATCGCTTACCTCCGGTCCGCAGGGATCTATGCCAAGATCTACCGGACCAGACCCACTGTCCCAGTCGCTACAGCCGCCGTCAAAGCTAGTGATGGCAGCATCACAACTCCAGCGTATAATCCGTCCGAAGCGGAGATAGAGAAGGCACAAACCCAGCTCGACTCCTGGGAAGATGATGACGACAGAGCATCCGGAGCAATCGCACTTATGTGCGAACGCCATGTCTTAGACTGTGGTGTAGATTTCTCACAGTGTGCTTCCGATCTCTTCGCCGATCTCAAGGAAAAATTCGACCATCCAACCGTCTCATCCGCTATTACGGAATTCAAGTCCGTCATGGCTCTCCAGCTTCCGGAGAACAATACTCCTGTCTCCTCCCTCTCGAAGCTTGTCGGACACTTCAACCGACTCTCGGACTTTGGCTATCAAGTAGACGAAAGGATCAAATCTATGATTCTAATCTCCAAGGTCCCCAAATACGCGGACCATGTTGTCTCCGCCATCGCCGCCATGGATGCAACTCCTTCTGAGGAGGACCCCGACAATCCTGGCACTACAAAGCTGAAGAACATCCCCACCATCACCGAGCTTGAAAAACAGCTCATAGTTTCCTGGCAGACCTACGCCCAGCGCCGTCCGCCTAAGGACTCTCGTCCGCAGGCAAACAAGGTCACCGCTGTCAAACGGCAGAAGGGGGAACCTCAATTCTCCCAACAGCAACAACAAGGTGG
>JBBPMP010000634.1:734-15695 GCA_038090395.1 Boletales sp. KT-2023a
CCTCCTTGTCTGGGTTTGTTATTTTTTTTACGAGCGGCGGGGATCGATTACAGGTCGGGCCTGTTGACAAGCTACATGAGGCACGAACACGACAAGGGTACGACATCACCGAGTACACTGGTCAGTACATCGCAGCCGGATATTCAGGGCACGGTATGCCGCGTGCATTTGCATGGTATGTCCCACTCTGTTTGCAGACGTACGTGATGACATGGTTCTTTTCTCGATACGTTGTTCACCCTAGCGCGGAAGTGATTGCACAAATGATCATCTCAGAGTTGACCAATAGCGTGTGGGCACGTCCCACATGGCTCCCGATTAGGTACCTCACTTGGGAAGAACGGGCGGCATGAGTAAATTGCATCTGGCTACTGGACTCCAACGCGTAACAGGTCGGTTTCAATTGTCATTCGCGATGTACGTAGGGAGCCATTCAAGACATGTTTGGTCGTTTTGCGCCTGGACCAGGAGGGCGTACATTGCTCCTGCAATACTGATCGCGCGACTTGGGACATTTACAGAAGGCCTTTGTTGCGAATCGATGAACACTCCACATGCAATCTTCACTCGAAAACGCGCAAATCGTGATACCAACCCTTGGGACTCACCGAAGCCAAGCGTGTAACTTTCCAATCGCAATGCCAAAGTCGACGCATATAAGGAACCAATGGCATATTTACTTGTCACTGTTGATGAGTCGTGAGGCTCGAGGTAGACCGACGGATCCTCACCCAGGGCAACAAAGGATTCCCAATACTTCCCTCTCAGCCAGGACGACGTCGATGAACTGTACGTCAGCTCCTTCGGTATTGGCGCGCCTTTATCATCCCTCGCTAATCCCAGCCCCGACATCGATGCTGCTTGGCGTCGCATAACCATGGACGGTGAGCAGAGTAAGAGTGGTCGAACTTCTGGGCTTACGAGCATCATGGCTCTTGCTTAGTAAAATCCAAGGGTCTAAGCGGAGAACAACAGTGCAAGAGGGGAACGACAGTGACTTGAAGACGAAGACAAACATTCGGTGCCAATGTCCTGGCGACGCTAGCGTTCAACAAGGAAAACCATCAAAATGAGTTACGAGGTTGTCTGTTTTGCAGACTACGACTGGCCGTGTGACAAATGGAAAAACGGATTGATATAGGTTGGTGTCCCAGCGTCGCATATAACGCACTGACAACATAGCGACAACCTGAGAACCTCGTATGCATGTCTTAGGTGCTCGGATGGCGATCGGGATAATGGATTCGTTATATCACATTCTCCATCGTGACTGTCCTCGTTTCTGAGAATAAACGGGATTGATTGGATGCGACCCGCTGTCGTCTCGCTAGAAGCAGAATCAACGTATTGATGAACCCTGCATGGCGTCTTGGCGGTGAGTTCGACATTTGTTCGACGAGTCATTTGACCTGTGTTTCGATAGATATCTTCGAGAACCTTTCATGCGGCATCTATCCAAAAAGGAGGGGGGGCTCCGCCGTTAATATATGCATGGGATTTGCGATGGCTTTCATCCTGTAGCGAGCAATTCCCTGTGCGAATAATGTGCGTCTGGATCAGAACACACAGCATATCGCCCCTTGACGTTGTACTTGCCACGTTCGAGTGCCGTGAGTGGGAAGACCGCGTGGTGGGACAAAATGAAGGGAGATCGATGTTTCAATGTCAACAGTCGTGCACAGCGTGGGAAAACATGCTAGCGGCGGCACTCCGTCGCCGGGGCCGATGTCGGAGGACCGCGATGCTGCCGGCGAACTTGTACACCGACTTTAGCTTGCACTGGCAGACTTTCAGAAGACGCAGCGTACCTCGTCCGATGAACAGCATTGTCGGGCATGTTGAACCAACCTTGTGTAGGTAATGTACATGCCTGGCCTGCGTCAATCGTCACCACCGTAAGAAGTAACACTACTTACCACTGGCACCTCACTCCGGCTTGCTTGATCGACCGGCTGAGATTTGCGGCCTACGAAATCGTACCGACATGGATATGCCATATGTATGACCGGATTGCGGCGTGGTAGACACTGGAGAGAGTCCAAGGATGCCCGCACTGCCCGCCCGCGACACCATTATCAGAGATGGGGATCGTGCTGCTGAAAAGGAAAGGTGGGTGGACAGTGGATGCTATACGACTCATCTGTCTGTGGGAATTCGGACCCGGGAACGTACAAGTGGATCTCGGACGATGTCATTTTGCGGGACGGGTGCAAGGATGAAATAGCTGTTTTTTGGGGGGGCTCGTCATTGTCTTAGCGACATGCGTGTGCACGAGGAAAATCATTGGCGGGTTTGTTTGGTTTTGGATGGTGTTTGCCGAGGGTACGCAACTCAACGTCAACCGTGATGACTGCGGCGGTGCACAGGATGGCGATCTACACAGACTCGACATCAATACCTTCGGACTCATCTAGTCGACCCTCGGAGCGACAGAGAATCACAGGACTACTAGTAGCACGATTCATTCCTCTGTGCACTGGCGGTCACAGTGTTCGGCGTTCGACGTCTCTCTTCCAAGTTTTTCTGGTTTCAGAATTCCTTCTTGAAGTGAGGCTCGACACGTCCGGCGAATCAAATTTTGACCGCTGACCCGTCTAGGTTTCCGCGCTTGTTCTATGTCGTCCAGCCTTGCAGCCGTCCATCTGTACTTCCAGTATGCGGGTTGGTGCCTGAGCATGGGTGGAGAGTGGAATGCCAAGACTCATTGCACCGCTTCAAGTTCGTCCCAAACTTCCACACTATCACAGGAGTGTTGCTAGAGCTACGGCCATCATTGCACAGTCGCGAGGAACCGGCGCTAGTACTAGTCTTGCACGATCCTGTCTAGGAACGCGACCGGCGGCGGCACTAGTGCATTTTCTTTGTCGACCGACTCGACCGCCCAGTTCATGGTCATTGCCTTGGCGAAAAGGACTCAGATCTCGCCGTAATCCTTGGCCCGAGAACATGATTATGTACAATGAACTTGCCTGTACCACAACCGGCGTTAGCGCGACTACATGATCGGCTTCGGCAAACGTTCAGGCTGTGTTCGGGCGAATACCAAGGTCAGTCATCCAAGCCGTCCGACCCTGACTGTTACTCACCGCTGTGCAATTCCGGCGCGTCGCTACGTGGATAGGATTGAGGTGGTTAAAAGGATTATGTCGGTGCATTTTCTGGGTCATCTTCAACCTACATCTCCATCGTGATGGTGGGCATCCATCCACTCTGGACTTCCGCGACGCTCGCCGCGTTCCTTTCGTTTGCTAGCGCTAAGACGCGCCACACGGAGCTAGTGCTCAGCAATGCAGACGTGGCGCCGGATGGATTTACCAGACGGTGAGTTGCGAGTGGACCATTTGTCGTGGCCCACGACCTTACCCTTCGCTCGTGTTCAGCGCTATCGTCGTGAACGGTCAGACACCTGGGGCACTCATCACAGCGCAAAAGGTGGGGTATCTCCATATAAACACTTACACATGCTAAAACCTATGTGCTTTTGCTCGCAAGGGTGACCACATGGAAATCGACGTCCACAATCAACTTTCGGACACGGCCTTGAACACGAGCACCTCCGTGGTAAGGCTTTCTTTTGGAGTTCCACCGCAGGTGACTGATGCTTGACGGCTGTTTGTTAAGCACTGGCATGGTATATTTCAGAACCACACGAACGCGTTCGATGGGGCTGCGTTTGTGACACAATGTCCCATTATCCCCGGAAACTCGTTCCGCTATCAATTCAACGTGGAAAACCAGGCCGGCACATTTTGGTATCACTCTCATTACAACCTACAGTATTGTGATGGCCTTCGTGGGCCAATCGTGATTTATGACCCTGAAGATCCCTACCGGGATATGTACGACATCGATGATAGTACGTTCTCAGTCGTTCTACCCTCGACATTACCTGACCCTCTCTGTTAGACTCGACCGTTATCACGTTATTAGATTGGTAAGTTGGTAATGTTCACATTTTTTCGCCGCTCGGTTAACATAGTACAGGTATCACAAGGATGCATACGAGGTCGCTGCAGCCGATAATCCGACCGGGATACTCGTCAATGGCATGGGTCGATATCCCGATGGGCCAAACGCCCCACTGTCCGTTACCAACATAGAACAAGGCAAACGATACCGCCTTCGGCTGGTCAACATGGCATGCAAGCCTCACGTCATCTTCTCCATCGATAACCACAACTTTACGATCATCGAAGCGGACGGCAAGGCCGTCCTTCCGTATGACGCTGACTCGATCGCCATCTATCCGGGCCAACGTTATTCAGTCGTCCTCGAGGCAAATCAACCCGTCGACAATTACTGGATACGCGCGCTCCCTGGGAGCTTCCCGTCCAACTTCACGAACGGGTTGAATTCCGCGATTTTACGGTATGCCGGCGCGCCAGCTGTGGAGCCACAGAACCGAACGTGGCCGCTCGTAAACCCGCTCAACGAGACAGGGTTGCATGCACGCGATAGTCCGGCCGTGCCCGGTCAGCCGTACCCCGGCGGCGCGGACGTATCGATCAACCTCGTTGGAGTGATGAACAACGTCACGCTCGAGTATTACATCAACGGGTACAATTACACCCCGCCAGATACGCCGACGTTGTTGCAAATCCTCAGTGGGACCGCTGGGATCGCCGAGTTGGCCAATCAAGGTACGGTGTACACGTTGCCACCCCAGAAGGTCATCGAGGTGACATTCCCCACCCAATTTCTCTCCACGCCGGTATGCAGTCCATTTCGTCCCTTGATGTTGTCGTGCTCATCGCCGTGTTAGCATCCATTCCACCTGCACGGGGTCAGTCGCATGAACCATCGGATTTTTTATTTTTATTTTTGCTCACTCACCGAATGTAGCACGCCTTTTATGTTTTGAGGAGCGCTGGGTCAACCGCGTATAACTACATCGATCCCGTCCAGCGTGACACGGTCAATATCGGGTCCAACACGGACAATGTCACCATCCGGTTCGTGACGGACAATTCGGGGCCCTGGTTCCTCCATTGGTAAGCCACGCCGCCTGTCGTTCGTCGGCCTCTGACGTCTAACTTCGTTACTCGTTAGCCACATCGATTGGCACTTGCAGAGGTGAGCGGTGTCGTTCCGCGCATTTCTTGATCGACCTGACTTATGTCGGTACTCGGTACAGGGGTATGGCGGTCGTGTTTGCCGAAAATCCCAACGGAACCGCTCAGAGCGATCCGGTGAACCGTACGTCCGATTCTTTTCGTATTATCTTGGTGAACGTGTCGCTGAGCGCGGGGCTAGATGCTTGGAGGGAACTGTGTCCGGCATACAACAACTACACCGGCACGACGCCGAAAAAATCGTGGTAACGCGGAACCTCCCCCTCCCCCATCTTGGCTTGTTCGATCTTTATTGCCACCTTGTTATGAATTATCGTGCTGCGGGTCGGTGATATAGGGAATCGGACCTTTTCGGTTATTATTGTAGCACGGATGATAGGATATACTTAGTACATACGGATCTGTCGTATATTTTGCAATGCTTAGTTTATGAAGAGATGCGACGTCACCGTTCATTCGAAAACGGACTGGACAGCAATATAGTCACTAACCAAGTGGCTGTACTAAGTTTCCAGCATCTGGGGCCGGGTCCGTGCTCCGAAGCAAGTCTGGCCACAACGAGGCTACCTGAGCGGCGACCACCCTACGCCCGGGGTAGCTAAACATGTCTAATACCTCGAATGAACACGCAGAAGCACTATCGGCATTATGATATTCAGCGATGGAAAAGCTTAGCGAAGAATAAGGAAGCCACTAGCAGCGTGCAGTCGGTACGTCAAGAGAAAAAAAAAAAGGAAAAAGCCAAGTAATGTATTTACATAATGATAGTAAAGTTCTGCGTGGCGTGCCAGCTTTACTCGTATATGACAGTGCAATTGCAAATCAAAAGCGGCGGGCTCGAATTACTGGAGCGGCCGTGATCACTCGCGACTGAAAATAAACAAGGTCATGATGCGTCGTCAACCATGCGTTCGACTTTGGCTTACGGGTAATGACGTAGTCGTCGTTGGGCGCCGTGTCTTCTGGGATGGTCACATTGACAACACCTGCACTCAGCTGGAAGCCCTGTGCGAGCACCGTCTCGTTCGCTGTCGTGATCGTCTGGCGCAGCACGATCGTGCCAGTGGGGTTCGAGACATGGGCGGGTTGGTTAGAGGTATCCCATGAGACATTGTACGTGCCACCGATAACCCAGATGACTCCGATGTCCGGATACGTGATCGTAGGATTCCAGATCTGACGCTTGGCGGGCGACGAAGCGGGGAGGGCGAATACGAGAGATGCGAGGGAGAATGCGGAAGCGAGGAGGGAGAACATCATCATGATCCTGGCGCAGCGCAGAAAAGAGTACGTGAAGTGGGAAGTGAGGAAATGGGGCAGGAAATGGGGATCTTTATAGAGAGGGAGTACCCCAAAGCGGTGCTGAGATACTAGGGTTTCGGTCATTGCTGCCCAATGGTTATCACGCAGGCGAACCGTGACAGCGATCCGCAAGCAAAAAAATCACTCATCGGCGATGATGCCCCGGATGATATCGTGCAGGTTGCCGGATAACGGCCCTTTCTTGCCAGTCAGAGCAGTACGGAGATCGAAGAACTCACCACTCAATCACAATGTGATCATCGATGGAAAACATCCACAATAGAGCACCCTGGCTTGGGAAGACAAAACAAACGGCAGTAGGAATGTCGAAGATCCTCATCGCATTGCAACTTGCGCTATATCTTCGGTCGACCAACTATCTGCAACGAAGTTACGAACGAAACTTGTGTAAGCACGACCCGTGACTTCACTGACTGATTCATTTCACAGGCCAGCTTCATATCCTACCATCGAATGAAGGATCGGATCACGGAAGACCATGGATGATGGTGGAACCAGTCGCTATTCTTAGGAATTGCTATATGTGTATAAAGGCCAAAAAGTCGCTGACACCTTCTGCGAGCGTATCGCCTTAGACACCACCCACACATGCGGTCAGGAGAAATTTGCCCGCCCGGTAAAATATCCCCGGTGCCAGTACGAGCCTGATACAAGTCGTTATTTCCATGGCGCATCAAATGGTCAAACCAGAAGTGATATTTTGGGTAACACAAATCCCCGAGTTCCGACGTACATCATGATGGCCTAAGTACAATAACTAATAACAACAGACGGACGATATAAAAAACGCTGGGCTTGTTGATATGACATTATAAGGCCGCATAAGAAATCCTGGACACTCGTGATGCGCTAGACTACGGTATTTATCCACTGTTTATTGGACGTTGGACTTACTCTAGGATGGAAGTAACTGCACGTACATGACACGTCATCTCTCTGTAAGTGCGATGGACATTGCACATTGTGCCGATAAGTATTTGACCGAGAATTCTTTCAACAGGCCCCGGAACCGAGCCAGCTCGAACTCGAACATGGCACAATCGGGCCCATAGTTCCGCCACTCCGATCGCAAAGCTCGATCGATCAAACAGGCGTCAGGTTCACAAAGTGCGTCGGCGTTCCCCTCTGTGCTATCAGTCGAAATGTGGACACGCATGCAACCAGGATCGTGAGAACTGAATGTGATGGCACCGTCAAGTACTCGCAGTTGTTCCAGCTTCACCTCGATGTGCTTCGCACCCTGCTTTATCTCAACACCAACGCCCGCTCTAACTGCGCGCAAGCCGCAAGCGTCGACGAACGTAGGCGCCTTCGAATAGATGGGAAAAGTCTGACTATGGCTTCGAGTGGACGGATCCGACTGGTGTGGAGGGCCGTTGCATGAAAAAAAGGGGAACCGGAACTCTTGGTATGCCACTCGACCTGCTAGCATCTACAAGCACTTTTCTGAGATACTGCCTAACGCTCCCCCATAGCACTGGAGCCAGGGCTACATCGCAGCGTTGCCCGTCCTTGCGCCCCTCGCGCCCCTCGCGGCATTACCACCAGCCCCTGCTCCGCCCTCCATACTTCCCTCAGGTCACAAACGTCCCCCCCAAGTTCGTCATCCATTTTGACCAAGATCCGACGACGCCCCCTCACATCCATGCCATCGACGTCAAGTTCCCCACTCAGAAGCCCTGGCAATCCTACGTCTCTGAACCACATGACCAACTCATCAGCCCCTTTGCCGAATTCTTGGCCAAGCGTCCTGGGATCGTCGACCTGCGCATCCGGAACTATTCCCCCTTGGCTTCGCCTGCCCCGACGCTGCGCTCCAGAATCTTGCCCGTCACCAAGGTCCATTGATGACCATCAAGTTTGTTGTCGCCGGTGCTCGTCATATCAAACGCCTCACCATACATGATCCTTCCGGGGGTCTTGTTGCGGTCGAGAAGGCATTCATGGAGATCGAGGGCGATGGTGGTGACGTCAACCTCGAGACGAGTCTGCCCTTGTTCATTGGCTGGTGGGACGACAAGCTCCTCTATGCCGTCCTTCACCATTTTAACCATCACAAGCAGTTCGACATCGTGTGCAAGGAAGGCGATCCAACCGAGGCGCGTCTTTTTTTTCGCGTGTTCTCGGCCAGAAGCTCACGTACGGTGATAGGACATCGTCCTCGGCATGTATGCCTACTTTTTGCCGGTTGGTGACCCACCTGTGGTCCGTCCGCATTTTCAAGGTCGAGCCCCCCGGCGTCGATAATACGGCCACGATCACGGATAGTCTTGGTGTGCGCTACCCACACACGTTCGGTCCAGATTCAGGTCGTGCTCAGCGAGTTAATTGGCGTGGACAGTCCTGAACGGAACGATCTCGACGATGCCGAGTTTGAAGGGGTCAAACTTGGTGCAATGTTGTCGTCGTCAAGTGTGGCGAGTACGGCGAGTGTGCTGGATCCGGAGCGGGTGGCCCTGAAAGCATTCGTTCGGGCGTGGAATCGGTACTGTCCCTCGTTGAGGGAGGTGTAGCTCAGGGCGGGTTACGTGTGGCCACGAGCGGGTCCATACGATCACAACCATGCGGAAAGGCGAATGTATTCATCTATATATCTACCATGTACTTGTTATGTATATTTTAGAAATTGGGTTGGTGGGGTATGTTGCGACAACACTACATGCCTCGGACAACTCGTTGCGTTGTACATACTTTTTTCTGACTTAAGACTACATATTGGTATGGCTTCGTTGTCGCCAGCTTACTGGTAGAACATGGTACGACTGCTCAACCCCAAATATCCCTTTATTGTAAGTGACCTTGAGTACTCGACTCTCGATCTCATGAGCGAGGCTAGTAGACTGGTATGTAAAGAGCGGGTCAAAACATGGTATACTGATGAACTGAAATCAACAAGCCTCTGCCACCCCGGGCTGTTTCATACCTGGCCTATGCCGCGCTCTGTTCGATGATGCCCTCTTCGTTCTCTAACCGTTCTCGTTGACACCCCGACATACTGAAGTTTCGGATGTGTCGATCGACAAATGTCAGCAACTGAATGAAGAAAGGGATAAGGAAGTAAGAAAGAAACTCGAATTTTGGGATATGTGCAGCAGCAGTATGATTCTTGAAACTCGCTGCATCATCGATATCAAACCGGGTGAAGACGGTTTGCAGGTCACGTGAAATGACTGTGGAAATTATGCTACACAGCAAGTCGCATCATGTTCAGCTCATCGTTCGCATCGTCCGCAACTTGCATCGTCTCATCATCCAAGCAATCACTTGCGCTCATCCACCTCTCAGCTTATAACAACTCGATTTCGCAATGTCAGGTATCAAGGAGAAAATCAGAGATCTTCGATCACGTATCTCCAGGAGCGTCTCTCTAGCGCCTTCCCACAGCTCTGACACCCCCAGCGCTCGACGGAGTGTCGTCTCTCGTGTGTTTGGCTCATGGGGCAGCCGTGCTCAGGATAACACGGGCGTCTTCTTACACACACATGGTCTCGCCGATGGAACCTCTGGTCTTGCACCTGCCCAGGAGTCTGACTCTACACAGTCTCGCATAATCGCAAATGACATGAGCGCTCAGCTCGCTCGCTTGTTTGATCCTACTGATACTGGTTCCTCACCCGCCGCTAGTCCTGTACTTGCCCTGGGGTCCCACTCCCACACACAGTTGCATGACCCCACCAGTTTGCAGCCAGGTTGTGTTGAGGAGGCCACCTTAGTCACTCCTGAGGTTGTTGATAGAGCCACTGGTCATATACCTGTGTGAGGATCTGATTCTCTACTTTCTGCTTATGATGTTGAAGACCTTGCTCATCACATACAGCTCAGTGATTCTGATGTTGGTGTACCAGGTAGGCATGTTGTATTTCTGTGTGCACTCAAAACCTGATTGTCATGAAAGAGCCAAGGAGGACTACCAACATTTCTCATATCATGCAAGACACTGACAAAAGCCTCATGGAGAAATTTGGTCGATTTAGAATTCTTGTCATTGGTAGGGCAAATGCTGGAAAAACAACCATCCTACAGAGGATCTGCAATTCTTCAGAAAGTCCTGAGATCTATGATTATAAAGGGCATAAGGTACTAGTGTTCATCAGGCTGTATCTAAGATATGCTGACTTGATGGATATGTGTTCAGGTTGATCATGAAATTGAAGGCACAAGAGGGGTGAGGTGTTGCATACTGCATGTGTAACAAAGTTATGGTTTCATCTGGCATCTTCAGCGTGGATTGCATGATATTAACCATGAAATGGTTTTCAAGAGCAATCCAAAATTTGTCTTTCATGACTCCCCTGGGTTTGAGGCTGGGGGTGAAGAGGAAGTTCAAAAAATGAAAGACTTTCTTGCAATGCAATCTGTCAATAACAAGCTTAAAAATCAGATTCATGCTATATGGTGAGGAGAAATGGTTATGCTCTGATTCTGTATTGATAGATGTAGGTACTGCATTCCTATGGATCAACTCCATCGTGCCATCACAGCTGCAGAGGAAACATTCTTTGGTGAATGTAATACTAGAAATGGTAAGAATATGATTGTTAGTGTCATATATTTGTGCTATTGATTACATTGATAGTTCCAGTTGTGGTGCTATTCACCAAGTTTGATGCCCTCCTGACACAGGTGTTTCAACCTGAGTACTTACTTTTGCCTGATGATG
Source organism: Boletales sp. KT-2023a (assembly GCA_038090395.1). Taxonomy (NCBI): domain Eukaryota; kingdom Fungi; phylum Basidiomycota; class Agaricomycetes; order Boletales; species Boletales sp. KT-2023a. The sequence continues at coordinate 11,790 of JBBPMP010000634.1, forward strand.
AGAGACAGAAAAAACTGCAAGTTACTGCTCAAGAGGTATTCCAGAAAAGGAACATTTGGAAAGATTTATGTCAGATGACATTTCCACCCAAGGCATCAGTACAACTACAAGGTGATCATACATAACCTTTGATTTGTACCTTTATGCCATTAAGCATTTCTCAGATTTGGATACAACTGATGTGGGATGCAATGCATTACTGGAAAAAACAGCAGCTGTATTGAACAGTGAATCATTGCAAATGTTGTTGGTATCAGCACAGGAAAAGAACATGCTTCTTTGCATCAAATATGCAATTCAGTAGTGAGTAAAGGCAATATAATACAATACAGTCATATATAAAGTGATATATCTAGTGCTTTGAGGAGTTATGTTGATTTCAGAATTCTTGAAGAAGAAGACCATGATGTAGTGGGGGCAATTGCAACATGGTTTCCACATACACAGGTATGATTATACAATTAAATCCACTGGTGGAAGATAAATTGAAAAGTTTGCATAGGTAAGGTATTGGCTATAATCAAAATAAATGTAATATTGAACATGATTTTTAATATAGGAGGTAAATAGTCTAATGTGTCAAAAACAAGAATTGTTCTCATAACCATTTACTCCTGCTGGTCCACTCATAGTATGTAAGTGATTTGCTTTGCATTAGAAATTACCATTTTGCTCATGGCTCATTTTCTGCTGTTGTTCCATTAATAGGAAGTAAGTGGTTTGATCTGCATCAGAAATGAGCATTTCTCTCATAGCCCATTTGCTGCTATTGTTCCATTAATAGGAAGTAAGTGGTCTGATCTGCATCAGAAATGAGCATTTCTCTCATGTCTCATTTTCTGCTGCTGTTCCATTAATAGGAAGTAAGTGGTCTGATGTGCATTAGAAATGAGTATTTCTCTCATGGCCCATTTTCTGCTGCTGTTCCATTCATAGTATGTAAGTGGTCTGATATGCATCAGAAATGAGCATTTCTCTCATGGTCCATTTTCTGCTGCTGTTCCATTCATAGAGAGTAAGTGGTCTGATCTGCATCAGAAATGAGCATTTCTCTCATGGCCCATTTTCTGCTGCTGTTCCATTCATAGGAAGTAAGTGGTCTGATCTGCATCAGAAATGAGCATTTCTCTCATGGCCCATTTTCTGCTGCTGTTCCATTCATAGTATGTAAGTGGTTTGATGTGTATTAGAAACAAGCATTTCTCTCATGGCCCATTTTCTGCTGCTGTTCCATTCATAGGGAGTAAGTGGTCTGATGTGCATCAGAAACAAGCATTTCTCATGGCCCATTTTTTGCTGCTGTTCCATTCATAGTATGTAAGTGGTCTGATCTGCATCAGAAATGAGCATTTCTCTCATGGCCCATTTTCTGCTGCTGTCCCATTCATAGCTTGTAAGTGGTCTGATCTGTATCAGAAATGAGCATTTCACTCATGTCCCTTCACTGCTGCTGCTCCATTCATAGCTTGTAAGTGGTCTGATATACATCAGAAATAAACATTTCTTTCATGGCCTATTTTCTGCTGCTGTTCCATTCATAGGAAGTACATAAGTGGTCTGATCTGCATCAGAAATAAGCATCTCTCTCATGGCCCATTTTCTGCTGCTGTTCCATTCATAGGGAGTGAGTGGTCTGATCTGCATCAGAAATGAGCATTTCTCTCATGGCCCATTTTCTGCTGCTGTTCCATTCATAGCTTGTAAGTGATCTGATGTGCATCAGAAATGAGCATTTCTCTCATGTCCCTTTTTCTGCTGCTGTTGCATTTATAGTTTGTAAGTGGTCTGACATGCATCAGAAATGAGCATCTCTCTCATGTCTCTTTTTCTGCTGCTGTTTCATTCATAGGGAGTAAGTGGTCTGATCTGCATCATTTCTCTCATGGCCCATTTTCTGCTGTTGTTCCATTCATAGGGAGTAAGTGGTCTGATCTGCATCATTTCTCTCATGGTCCATTTTCTGCTGTTGTTCCATTCATAGGGAGTAAGTGGTCTAATGTGCATCAGAAATAAGCATTTCTCTCATGGTCCATTTTCTGCTGCTGTTCCATTCATAGTATGTAAGTGGTCTGATGTGCATCAGAAACGAGCATTTCTCACATGACCCATTTTTTGCTGCTGTTTTATTTATAGGGAGTAAGTGGTCTAATGTGCATTGGAAATGAGCATTTCTCTCATGTCCCTTTTTCTGCTGCTGTTCCATTCATAGAGAGTACAGTAAGTGGTCTGATCTTCATTAGAAATGAGCATTTCTCTCATGGCCTATTTTCTGCTGCTGTTCCATTTATAGTATGTAAGTGGTCTGATATGCATCAGAAATGAGTATTTCTCTCATGGCCCATTTTCTGCTGCTGTTCCATTCATAGTATGTAAGTGGTCTGATGTGTATCATAAATGAGCATTTTTCTCATGGCCCATTTTTTGCTGCTGTTTTATTTATGGGGAGTAAGTAGTCTGGTCTGCATCAGAAATGAGCATTTCTCTCATGTCCTTTTTTCTGCTGCTGTTCCATTCATAGTATGTAAGTGGTCTGATTTGCATCAGAAATGAGCATTTCTCTCATGTCCCTTTTTCTGCTGCTGTTCCATTCATAGCAAGTAAGTGGCCTAATGTGCATCAGAAATGAGCATTTCTCTCATGGCCCATTTTCTGCTGCTGTTCCATTCATAGGATGTAAGTGATCTGATGTGCATCAGAAATGAGAATTTTTCTTATGGCCCATTTTCTGCTGCCATTCCATTCATAGGAAGTAAGTGGTCTGATGTGCATCAGAAATGAGCATTTCTCTCATAGCCCATTTTCTGCTGCTGTTCCATTCACAGGAAGTAAGTGGTCTGATCTGCATCAGAAATGAGCATTTCTCTCATGGCCTATTTCCTGTGGCTATTTTATTCACATGGTCTTGCCATACATTACTGGTGAGTTCCATAGTAATCAAAACAAAGATCCACCTCACAGTGTCCATTACAAGCATGCAATTTGAATCCTGTCTTTTCTGATTATTTTGAACTGCCAATTGCATTTTTTGCCTTATAACAATGTTTAGCTGGTAGGTGAAACTTTACATTCCTGACATACATAAATGTTGTATTCATTTTATTTAGGATGTAAGCAGGCTTTTTGAAAACATATTGAATTTCTTACACCAGCACATTATTTTCATGCAGACAGTAAGTATCATTCATATTTTTCTATTCTGTTTGAAATGTAATTTGTCATTTTATATTAGAGTGTTAGTTTTTTTTCCTTCCATCAGTGTGGATAACCAATGTTACCCAGATAATGCAAACTGCAAACTCACAGCAGGTTGTACCTATAATGAAATTAATGCATTTTCCAAAGCTTATTTTTTCACAGGTTTCATCATCTGGAATGCACCAATCTTTTGTTGTTTATTTTATCACATCATAATCCATTTATTAATCCAATGCATTTTATTTAGGCTTCCCAAAAAGGAGAGGAATGGAAAAACATCCTTCAACAAGGAATAGGTATATTGTTTAAATTTATGCTTGAATATATTTACATTTTTACAGGACTTTTGCTTGTTCTTCAATATTCCTTTTTCCTTGTTCAAAACAAGTGCCCTAATCCATTTAGTGTGGCTGCAGAAAAATACCACATGTCTGGCACATCTACTCAGGTTGCCAATGAGCTTGAAGGACTCTACAACCACTATTTCAGTGCAGACATAGAGACAAAGGAGAAACTTATCATGGATGTGATATTACACCATCCTATCTGTGGGTAGTTAAATGGATTAGTATTTCATACTGAGTTTACATCAGGGGATTGGTGAGGAGAAGATATTCCTATATAATCTCTTGTAAAGCAATTATAAGGGATTATAAGGGATTATAATTGCTTTACAAGAGATTATATAGGAATATCTTCTCCTCACCAATC
>JBBPMP010000635.1:0-15684 GCA_038090395.1 Boletales sp. KT-2023a
ATGCACCAAAGAGTGACTCCAGCATGGGTGCTAGAGCTTTGCCTTTGCCCTTGCCAAGTGATTGTGCTGGACCCATAGTGTGGGAGGTTGAGATCTCCACCTGAGACTCCTCTGACTCGCCATCAATATATGCTCCATCCTCAGCCTTCATAATGGCATGGTCCCAGTCAGTGTATATGGACCGTGGGATGGTGACACAAGGAGCTAACAATGTTACATTTTTTATATATGTAAAGAGGAGTAGTTAAACTCACCAATGATGATCGAACATGCATGGAACCCTTGCCCAGTTCCCCTCACTTCTTCAAGTACTCTCCCTGTGATTGTGGTATGATCAAGAATAAAATATTTTTCCTTTCCAAGCACAGGAGAACCCAGTGGAAACAATTTTTGGCAGGTTTGCCATGGCGTGCATCAAGCCATTGGAATATTTTCAAGACAAGGTGGTGCACCCATGCATCAATCTGTTCCATGGTCCATGTTGTTAAGAAACTGAGGTCTAGTGTGCCATCTTCACTGACAACCAAACCATGTCAACAATATTCCTCAAGCTCAGACTCTGCAGGCTTTTTGCAGTTGATCAAATTTCCAGCCTAGTCAGTGTGTGGTTCAAGTAGTTAGATTCTTGTATACATGACAATGGATTTGTACGCACCTTAGTGAGACCATATGGAATCATCATCAATCTCCCAACTTTGACAACTCAGATGCTATCACCATGCTTTGAGCTACTTGTTACAACTGGTCCAGGTAGGAATGGCTGTAGACTTGGAGGATGACCTTTCAAGTCAAGGGGTCAGGGGTCATGAGGGGAGACTCCGAAATGAAGGTTCAGAGTGACGAAGGAGTGCTGTATAGGCCTAGGAACAACTCAGGGATCTTGGGGTCAGAGTCAGGACAAGGGTTCTTGGGTGGCATTGATGGCATAAAAGTGGATCAACGAACTAATGTCAATCAGACATAGTATGGGCAGAGGGATCTTGGGGTCACTGCCAGGGACAATGAGGAGACTAAGTCATTTGAGGGACTTTAGAATATGAAGGACAAAGGAAGGGGCAATGAAGGCCCAAGACTGAGGATTGAGGGGCAAGGGATGAAGGCAAAAACCCAAGTAGGAATTGCTTAAGGTTATTCTACAATATAGGTCAGTATATATATACTGTGATGTGCCAGTCATACCGAGTCATAGAGGCAGCGTAAGGCTGTTGGAAGAATAGCCCTAAGGCTAGATGATCTAAATAAAGATGGACAGCTGCGTACTACGATCAGATGGGCTGTCCAGAGTAAGAATAGAAATTGCGCAAAGCTGCACACATAGGAAAGCATAGGAAGATCTAAGAAAAGAGTGATCAGATCCAGTGTAAGACTGTGTCTGATTGGGATCATCTAGGAATAGAATGGAAAGAGATAAGTCTGGGTTCAGAGGGAAAGGAGAAATCAAAGGATGAAGAAAAAGAGTAGGGGTCTGTATGAATCGTAACACTACCAGCATGAGCAGCTGTGACAGGTGGCAGCCCACTGCCACTCATACTGGAGGGCCCATGAGTCACACATTTGGCAGCTCAAGGAGGTAATTTGTGGAGACCAGTCACAGCCTCCTTCCGAACAAGCTCTTGAATGCCTGACTTGGAGTTAGTTGGCAAAGGCTGAGACATAGTATACTTGTGAAGGATTTCTTGAACATGATTCGGAGGGTCTGAAGACGTTGTGCACAAGGCAGCATGCCTCTGCATGTGGGTGGTGGTGTTTGGCAGGTGGCAACATTGCTTTTGTTGGCAAGTGACACACCAATTTCCTTTATGACCACCACCAGGTGTGAACTGAGGACATGGTACTGGTGGAATAGACAATGACATAGTAACGAATGTGTAGGGAGACTCAAAGGGAAGTCAGGGCCACAGTACTTCTCCTTGAAACCAAGTTTTTTATACATACTACCCCACAGCAGTCTATAGCTCACCACATTCAATCATACAAATGCGAGTCATGACATCCAAACCCTTTGCCCATAGAACAGCACGCAGCCACCAAACAATAAATGGCATGTTTACTTCATGCTTCTTCTTGCTGTGCCCAATGGAAATCACCTTGTATTCAGGATACACGTTGTCTGCCCACTCTTCTTTGGCTACTCCATAACCGCTAGGAATACTGCCTTGATCCTGTGCTTGTTGAAAGGCAAGATTAAAGGCCTGATAGGCTGCAATCGACTGGGATGGATTGGCTATCAGGGGCACATTGGTGGCAGCATCCTGAACGTGTCTAATCAATTAACATTATCCTGCAATTATGGTAATCTGAAGAACATTGGCAATACCTTTCTTGGTCTGCCATAATCTCCAGATTATTGATACATTTGGAGTTGCATACACATTGGTCATGGCAGTTTACATATTCACCATTTTGAATCTGAGAGATGAACTGCATGTCCTGTTAAATGAATGAGCATATGGTGATCAGCAAAAGATGAACAATTTTACATACTAACGGTGACTGATCATGTCCCTGCTTCGAGACTGCATGGTGGTTCCAATCTGTCTGAAATTGGTTACAATCAGAATTCACTTGATTGAGAAATAAAAAATGTAAAAGCCATAGATGGTGAGAATTGCTTGCATCTAGCATATGAAGATCCTCGAGCCAAATGAAAAATGCTCACCAGTAGCATGCAAATTGTGCACCAACATCAACCCATAGTTGCTCGATCCAAGTGTTTCTAGTAGAACAGCCCCAAAGAAATGATGACCAATTTAAATCATGATGATGAATCATCCAAGTGGCAACCTCAACATTTTCACCACCATGGTCACCACAGACTCACCATGGTGTTCCATATACCTGGACTGCCTGCAAGAAAAGATCAAGTACAGTAAGTGCACGGTTATCACTGCTTGCTTGTAAACCAACGACCTTTCAAATAATGTACATAAATAAAAATTCAAGCAGTAAAAAAAACTCACTGTTTGGCAATACCCATCAATCATCCCATGAATCACAACACCCCACTATATAAGTTTGTGATGTCCATCAATATGCCAGATGTAATTTGATCATGGCACTTGATATATGTGACATTGGATTGCTGTCCGATAGCAAATAGCCCAGCCAAGAGGGTCAATCCACTGCATTGACATTCAGACACATTCTCATTGAATATTTACCCCCTCTGATCTCAAAGATGCAACAACAAATCTTAGACCAGCATTTGGACATCCAAGCTTGTAATTGCATACAAGAATATCAATTTCTGCATCTGTTATGTCAGAAAATCCTTTTGCAAGGCCATTTATTTGAAGGTGGTGGTGTAGGGTATTGTGATGCACACCAAGCATGCATGCAATTTTTTGTAATGAGATGTGACATGCAGATGACATAGCATCCACTAGCCATTCTTTGTCAATTTCAAGGGATGGTGCACCATGATTTGGTCCTGCAAGGCCTTTCTGCACAGGCATGACACGGCTCACTTCAGCCATAGATCAATCCCTATTGCCAATAAATGAGAACCATCATGTAAACATAAAAGAAAGGTTACTGGTCAGCTGCAGTGAATGCTGCATTGGAGAGCATGCTAAAAAGGTTGCCAAGAATGTGTGCACATTCCTCAGCCCAAGAGGGATCTTCAACCTGATGCTGAAGCATGTCAAATAGCAGGATCATCTGGAATCGGATGTAGATTAGCATGAATCTGAAGGCAAAGTGGATCACCACCATCTTCATGTCATAAAATTTCCAGTGCTTGTTGACATGCATCTTGAATAATTTCATGTGCATGGATGATTTTGGCTTGCAAAAAATCCCTGTTGGGAAGATCGGGAAAGTCTTCGGGATGCCAGACATCTGACATGGTCATGGTTGGAGCTGGAATGAATGTGTTTGATTCACATTGGAGCCTGAGTCATATGCCATTAGGGCAACTGAGCAGTGAGCATACGCTCTATATGCATTCCCTTCAAGCAGAATAAATATTTATGACATTACCTGGCTTTTCTTCATGATGTGGCCATGGCATCCCCTCCACTTCTTACCCCTCCTTTGACACCAGCCCCTCCAAATTCTCTGAACTCAGATCAACCTATTACTCAGAGTCTGCAAAGCAGCATGTATCATCCCCCAAAGCGAGAATGACACCTGGAGTTTTACTTGGTGGATGGGACTGTTACATTCATAGTGTGTGATGTCCTCATTCTATGACATTGTGATTTTTATATCCTGTATCAAAAGATTCTCAAACCATACTGTGAAATGCTTTACAAGCTGTATCCTGGTTTGCTTTCAAAGCATTCAACCATCTTCAAATCAATGTTCTCACTACCTCAGCCTGAGGATTGGCAAGGGTGCCAACCAAGCACCGAGGGTCTCTGCGATGAAAATCTGATTGTTTTACATGGTGTTGTATGGTGGGAATTTGATCATCTACTAACATTTTTGTTTGGCTGGTATGTTTTCTAACTGGACAAATGTGACATATCTAAAATGATTAGTAATAGGTATAGTGGTGACAAGTCTGAACTAGAGCGTCAAGATTTTCTGATATCCATCCTCAAGCTATCAGACTTCTATCAAATTGACCATGGCTTTGCATATGCACTTACTGAGCTCAAATGGCAATCACCCCAGATCTTCGAGGACTCTTTAAAATTGGAACTAGGTCGTCAGTTTCATGTCCATGAATGGGTTGAGCCATCATTCTGAGCGATAATGGAATGGCCAGTCTCATCCCTTAGCCATCTTGAGGCATGCCATATGGGAATGGAGTACTACTGGATATTGACCACAATGAAAGACAGGATAGAAGCACACTACCATGCCATCGCATATGTGGAACCTACAATTGTTCAATCTCTGGATTGTACAACCCTGTTGGCATGCACAAGTGCTTGGAAAGAGGAGTGGTGGAATGGCATTGCTTGCCACCTCCTCCATCCAGAATTCCCATGTAGAAGTCATAGTGCAATCCTTCAACTTCTTCGGGAGACTGACTTTAATGGTCGAATCTGTGTGGGTTGCAAGGATGGAACTCTTTTGTCACTCAAGAGTTCCTCAGTGCTTCGGTACAAGGAGGACATGCAGGATGTTGCAGCAGTGTTAGTCATGGATGCCCAGATGGATGAACGCATGTAATCCTTTGGTCCATCTACTATAGTTGCTACTACTGCTAATTGTGTGCGTGTGATGGACTATCACATTATGTTTGCATGCTGCCCCTTCACTCAAATCTGACATGTGCATGCTAACATAGGAATGTGTGCATGCTTCCCCAAATCCCAAATTGCGTGTGCTACACCAAAATCTCAAATTGTGTGTGTGCTGCTTCATAATCTCAAATTGTGTGTGCACTACTCCATATTATGTGTGTGGAATTAATGTGCACTTTGACACCCATAGGGGGAAGACTCAAATAAATATATGTGGTGGTTCAAGAGAGCAGTAACATACCAATCTAGCAAAAAGTAGAGTGTGTTTCACCATCGTGATCGCTGCTGTGGGCTCTGTCCACACTGCAATGATGTTGCAGCAGACCCCCAAGTGAGAGAATGGTATAATGTGAGGTGTGAGGCCAGTGGGAGAGGAGGAAGAGAGGAACTAGTCTGTGAGGCTGGATTGGGGGAGGCCAGGGTTGAGGGTGAGCAGGCGAGAAGCACACATGCTGGCCAGGGAAGGTGAATCTGGCACGAACATGGAGAGAAAGATGGTGGCTGAGATGGCAACACAGGCCACAGCTACAGCTATGGCTTGGACCTGGATGAGGGCAAGGTTTCCAAGGATCATGGTGTGACAGCAGGCTGGGTGGTCAAGTTCACCCATGTTAGCGGCAGTGGCAAATCTGGCAGAAGTTCATCTCAAGGTTGCCTTTGAGGTTCATGATGACAGAGATGATTATGATGGGCTTGTTAATGGTGCACATGGCTCTCTATCACTGGAATAAAGATGAGATTGTGATAGACAAGAGGAAGAAGAAGATGTATGGACATGCGGATGAGGAGCTCACTGGTGAACAAAGGACTGACAGTGGTCAGGAGCAATATGGGTGTGTTCTAACAAGCCTGGTGGTCACTGGTGTGTGAGTGGGGGATGCTCACAGATAACGCACCTCGAGGACGATGCATGCTGTGGCCAGTGTCTATCTAGTCTGGCTTGTTCAAATCACAGCCCAAGTCCATCGGCAGATGAGCTCGAATCACTCCATGAAGAGCTGAAGCTGTTGCAATAAGGATGGGGATGGCTTGTCACATGATCTTTGCTTTTGCAAAGCACTGCTAGCAAATTTCGTGGGTTATCGTTAGACCTGAGTAACCATGCTGCTTAGGCCCTGAGTCTCAGTCTCCTAGTGGGCAATTGCAAAAAGGTACAAACTGTTAGAACAGATGTGGCGTGTCCATGCTATCTCAGGAGGGTGGCAAGCATTTTACTTTCTGCAGGGAGGTAGTAATACTCATAGTGGCACTACATACATATGTATAGCTGATGCTGAGTCAATTGCATTGTGCTCTTATCAAAACTCATATCCATAACTGTCAGGTATGTCATCCCCCCATCCAGACGTATCAAGATGTTCCTCCAGGACAGACTCTGGCTTGGACTCCACTGAGTGGATTGAATTGTACAAGTCATCCAAGTTGCTCTCATTGTCATCTTCATGCCCATCCCAAGGTATCACAGCACTGTGACTTTCTGGAACCAAGTTCAGTTAGTGTATGTGACTCTAGCTAGGATCACAAACCATGACCTGACTCAGAAGCAAGACCCGGATTTTCAATACTAGTCGGATATGCCCCTGAAACTTCATGCTGGAGGGCATGAGAGTATGTGTGCCCAATGCCAAGGCCACAGTGGTATCTCATAACCATATCATGATCAACAAAGCTAATCACGGGTGGGTTAGTCTTATGCGCTCCCAGTCACATATAACCCACACCAGTTAATATAGTAGCGCCTCCAGTCACCTGAGTCGCAAGTGCACAGCGACACAGCAATACCATCAGGATGCAATAGACCATTGGTAAAAGAAGGTATCATATGGCAAGCCCATAGGACATGACTTGGATCCACAAAACCAAATGCATCTGTTTCTGCCATTGGTACAAATCTCACAGTATCGAGGGCTAAATCTTGCCATCCCGAGGGTCAGTCCTCTAAGACTTCAAACCATCGAACCCAAAGGAACTCGATATGTCATGACCAGTAGTCCTTCGATCCAGGACCAGTGTACATGATATTAGCATGAAACATTCCCAATTCTCAAGCATAGCAAAAGGGATGGTGAGACAATCCATCTGAACCTGTGCAAGATAATAACATAATGTTGTGGTGGTCAGTGTGCGGGTTGACTGCATCAGATTCGCACCGAAGGTCATAAGTAGTGTAGTTGACTTGAATTAATCTGTGCTGGTAAAATTTGTTGTCTTTGAAGACAACATCAGTCAGCTTTGCAGGTAAGTCAGCGAGGGTATCATCCAAAAGCACCCCATTCAATGAAATGTATTTGGACGGGTCTGTGCCTTGATGAATGGCAATAATTCAGGGTAGGATATGCACTTTTAGCTTTTGTATGAAATCCTGAGATTATGATGAGCCACATGTCCCATGCATAGAAACAAGAACACTGATGTTGACTGCCAGATCACCCAGACTATCCTGCATAAATTTTGCAAGTTCTTCTGGGAAATTTTGAGACCGACCAATAACGTGATGCTGTTTTGGCACATAGGGTACTGGATCTGGTGCGTTAAGTGAGTGAAGCCTTGTGTGGATACTGCAGATGTGTGCTTGTCAACACTCAATGGATGCCAGTTGTGACATATACTCCTTCTGGTTCATCCTTCCGAAGCGACCCTTGCTCATCCTATGTTCCAATTCTCCCTAAACAGATGAATGTGATTGATCTTGATATAGACTAGGGCTTACTGATTGCATCAAATATGAATCAGTGGTGCCAAATACCCATATATGCATGGGATAATCAGTGAGGGCATGAACCTTGTATGTTTGAAGGTTGAATCCTTTTGGTAGGCGAGTGCTACTACCTGGAATCAGGGAGGGTGCTGCCCTTGAATTTTGATGATCTTGACATCTTTTGCATGCATTGGCCTCGCAGCGTAGTTCCTTAGTTGGAAAGTGGGGGCATGTGTCAGAGGTAAATCTGCGGAGACGATTACCAAGATCCATGGTCACTTTTTCAAAAATTTTGAGCGTTTCGTCCATGTGCATACACAATTTAGCAAGTCCATGCCAGTGGCAGAGTACAAAGAGAAGCTTCATGACCTGATCGGTGTGGGGATCTGGCAATAAGCCTGTGAAAACTGGAATCAAACACTGCACACAATATCAATAAACAGTGCAAACACCAAATAGAATTAACCTGTAATATGTCCTCAAAATCCCATGCAGCCAACTTCTTCAGCTCAGAGACATTCTTATGGAACCACCGAATGGTGTCACAACCAAAGGAAGGGACCTGACGAAAACTTGCATGGAAAGTCTAAGGCCCTTAGTATGAAGAAGTAGTGGAACACCTTACTGACTATCAAGCTCGCTGAGGGAGGTTTCTTGCGCACTGTCTACTATATGAAGGAGATGGACCAATATAGCCTTCCAAACACCCAATTTGAATTCATGAAGCAGGTCTACAACCAGCATGGAAAAAAAGTCAAACCCTGTGTGGCTCAACCTGTCTGAAAATGCATTCTGGTGAAATCGTCATGAGGATTCAAAGACAGACTGTGAGACAATGTTTACTACTGTGGGCATGAGAGATTCATCTTTGAGTTTAGCTTCTACTTGAGCAGTGTCCACGATATACCCTTTTTCATACATAAATCAGTGTGCGAGCTGAAGCAATCATGTTGCAACATTCCACAGTATCTCTGTGAGCTAACGTCTGACGGTGTGCCATGTCACTGTTGGTCACAACATTCTGGACCTAATCTTTTGGAATGAGGCATCGAGGGCATGGACACCTGCCAAGGTTGTGAACATTTGCAATGAGTACCCTGATAGTGAGAAAAGTCAGTCACAATATATGGACATCTCAGGTGTACTTCTCTGGATAGTCTGCCGAATATGTGAAAATCCTGGAATAAAGATGCCTCTCATATCTGTCACCACATGAAAGTATGAAACTGTGTTCATATGCATGAAGAAACTTGTCATTGAGAATGTCCTTCCATTGAGCATGGAATAGTTCCCTGTGACAGTGTGTGAAGAAGGCATCATTTGGAGACTTGTTGCCCCCTACATGTCCCATCACAAAATCCTGAAAACTGTCCAGCAGCTAGTCATGTAGTAAGACTCCACAAAGATACAGACTGTTTGGAAATATGTGGCATGAGCACAAAGACATGAGGTTGGTTGACCACGGTTGTACTTTGAGTCATTTCCAAAGTACACATATAAAGGCCATAACTTTGCCTCTCCAAATGTAGTAAGCTGTGTCGCATCCAACCAGAACATCAGTGCGACAATGCACCTGGGCAAACTACAGTCCATTTCTGGAGGTAAATCCTGCAACATTCAATATGCTTCAATGAATGCCTGTAAGGTGAAGAGTTCTCCATAAACTTCGATGTTGTGTATCCTGTGTGGAGGCCTCCATCGCAATGAATAAGGTTCAAAGTGGAAATGACCACAATGTATTGGGTCTGTGAGCTGCTCCTGAATTATCGAGATAAGTGAGTGTCGATAAAATCCTGAGATAGTATAGTCCTTTGGGCCAGGTTTTACATAGTGGCAAGAGAACGGAATGGATATGGTGATGTCTCTGCAATCCCAACCATTGTCCATCCACTTCACCAAATCCGACTGTTCAATGGTCCTTAGGCCACCCAGTTCACAATCAATTGCTGTCCAATTGGTGCATGACACATCTTCAGGCTGAAAGTCCACACTTCTGACTATATCAATAAGATTTCTAAAGCTTTTTTTTCGATTTGTGTGACCTGTGGTTCCAGTACCAATCACCCAAGTGCCATGAGTTCTCATTCAGATAAGGGTGAAATGGGTTTACTGGGTCAGATCCTTGTGTCACATCAACTGAGGTGTTAGGGTGTGAACCATTCCCAGAGTCCCTGCTCTGATCTTCAAGGTCATGAACTGGGATGGCATCACTGTCATAGATACGAAAGAGATTGAATGAATTCATCTGAGTGATATACTCACCCCGTCAATGATGCTCTGTCATCATATTTCCCTGCTGCAAAGTAAGAGAGGAAGTGTAGGGGCAGGACAGTGGGATGCAACTGTGAACTGAAGCCTGCGAGTCCTGTGAACTTGGTATCGTTGAAACTGATTGGGGACACGCGTTGTTTGAAGGGGGAAGTGGCATCGGCAGTTCTGGAAGCATATCCCTAAAATGTTGAGGGATTTGGCAATTTAAGTGTCTGCCTCTGCAGATGGCCAATGGCATGTCATCTTTTGGGTGCTCTTGAAACGTCCTGGAAGGCTCGACATCAGTGCCCTAATGATGGTGGGTATCAGTGCATTGAAAAATTCTGTAATACATACAAAACACACCTGCAACCCTTGACTACTCTGTGGGTATGAGCAACTCTCATGTGGCTCACCAGAACTCATGACTGGCTTGCCTTTGTGATGTTCGGACACCGCAGTAACCGACTCCAAGTCATCTTCCACCCCAAGACGCTGTTTTTTCTTCAAGATGTAAGTGCCTTTTTCCCCGCAAAGTGCATCCCCTAGCTGCCTTTTGTGCTTCTGGCAGGTCTTGCCATGCCTTGTGAATGCCCCAGGATTATCAAAAGAGCGATTGCAAACACAGATTTGTGCAAATTGCGCCTGTTCCATACCGAGTAAATCATAACTGGCAACCTTAGAATGCCTGCTTGTGTTCCCACCATCTGACACCACTTCTTGGCACTGGCCATGCATCATGTTACAGGAAAAGAAATGTAAATGTAGGATGGCAAGATTGTATGACACTCGCAAAATTGTAAGACAGTGGTAAGATCGTACTGAGCATGGGTACTGGGATAAAAATTACCAAGTACAGAACAAGGGTGCTTCACAATAGATAACAGTACAGTAGAGTTTGCACAGGACATGTTAAAACATCAGTTAATCTGTGGAGCTGGAGACCATCAAATATGACTTTGATGAACAAAAGTAAACACTCACCTAGAGACATCATCTAAAGTGACAGTCTCCATGTGGACAGCGGAGATGGCAGAGATGTATGCTTCATTGGTTGGATTACCAGCATCACCAATGTCATAGAACTGAGAATGCAGTTTGTCCAAAGTATCACTTGGGACGCTCCTGCTAATCTCCTCCTTGACCTCCTGAAGTACCCATTGGGCAGCAAGCATGGCCTTCACTCCACACTGCTTCCTGTACAATGCCTCATGCCACATCTTAGCTTTTTTTTGTCGATTAGACTTGATAGAAGAATGATGTGTCTGGTTACAATCAGGATAAAGCTGAAGCAATGACTAAGGATTAAATACCTTCCCTGAAGAGCAGCTGTGCAGCCATGAGCGACCATCTGTCAAATTGGTGTGTGAGGAATTCAATATGCAAGCTATCTCTCTTTTGAGAGAATAACCAGGAGTACTGTGTTTCTCATCCTGTATGTGGTCCACAAGAGGTATTGATTGTCTCGGATCCTCTGAAATGATGACAATGATGATAGGGTCTGAGGCATGAGCAGATGACGTGGCATTCTCTATGCTTGTTGGAGTGAGGGCAAGTATAATCAAACAGAGACAAACACTTGCATTATTTAAACACTACTATAAGCAGAGCATCAGAGTCTGGAAAGAGCTATAGCATCTGAGTATCGATAACATTTGTTGTTAGATCAGTGTGCAGGAAGCTCCCCAGACTACCATAGTAAGGTATATCAGAGGACCGGGAAACGAAAGATGTGTAGGATCAGACTTTTCTGTACACATTCTCCAAGTCCTGGCCAACGGTTTTTGGAGAAAGGAGTTGTGTAATAAATGTCAACAAAATCTTGATGTCAGCGTTCACTGCATTGTTCAGCTTGTCTGTCCACTGAAGCCACAGGTCAATCTGGGCTGAGTGCGAGTCACCTACGGCCCTCCATTTTGATGGCCTGAATGTAGTGGGCTGATCTAGTTGCGTCTCAATATAGAAGCATGCAATGTTTACCAACTATGATAAAATAAGATGAATCCTAAGATGCAGAATGATGAGCCAGACTCACCCAAGCAACTTGGGAGGCTATAGTGTAAGCAGAAGCTTCCCTCAGCTGGCAAACCATAACAGCGTTGGTATCCAGGAGCACCATCTCACTCAACATGCCACACCACCCCACATATGTAATCAATGTCATACAGCGACTTTCTTACCAAGTTACTTGACTGTTCTCCAAAAAAACATGCAGGAGGCGGCAGCCATATTCCTCTGAGAAGATCATGTTGGACAGTAGGGCTTTCATCCAACTGACTGCTGTGCCCAGGGGTACCATCCCAGGAAGACCCAATTCAGGATCCCCAAGGATGATATATCACGCCCTTCAACATGTGGTTTCCCATGCCATGTTTGTGATGTCTCTGAGCTATGAACCTAATAATTCTCATCGTCTCATTGCTGGAAAAAAAAACACACATGTAATTGGACGTGCTTGCAGAACATTGGCGATCCCCAGGAAATGAAGAAACCTTTGGCAATACCTCCCAACAGGTCCATTGAAACTAGTGCAAATAAACAGATAGATACATCATGCAAAGAGTGGACTTACCGTCATGTTTGAGGGGTGAGAACAAGTTTTGTGTGATCTGCACCATCATGATCTGGGTCAGCTCGTTGAAAACTCCAGTTGGGACTGACATGCTCATGGAATGCAATTTGGTATGCTGAAAGATTAAATGAGATAATTCGGTGATTAAATGACCCCACATGGGAGCCACAGTGGTGATGCTTCACAAGAAGGCAGTGGAAATGCAGCAAGGATGGTCAAGAAGTGAATGGGACAGAGCAAGGACAGGTGGGCAATGGGTGAATTGTGGAAGCATCTGCAGAGATGTGAAGTCAACCAAAGGCAAGTTAAATGGCTCAACAAGTGGCCCAGCGAATGGGGGCAGGGAGGGGATGTGGTGATTGGCGCTGTCAAGGAGTTCGAGTAACCACTGTTCTGAGTGATGCTCATATACAGCTGGCTCCAGATCAGGGGCTGACTGATCAGCAAGCCAGTTGAGGTCATTGTCGTTCGAGCTCATGCCTGAAAGCATGACACTCAAATAGCTTGGGAGCAAAGAGCAGAAGTAACTTACTTGCTGGTCAATTATATGTACATGTAATTTTGACTTCATTTATACATACATCAAGTCCACTGTACAATTACTGACTAGTACTAATAATGCATTCACGATTGACTACCAGATGTACAAGCCATCCAGCACATTTGATTTGCCCGGTTTGCCTTCAATGTGTCTGTTCAACCTGGTAAGTTGAGTCTTCGTGTACTGACAGTTTTCTAGGGTCATCTTCAGCCGTCCTCAGCATCACGGCAGGTTTGTGGCCTCAATAGGCCATCTTGTTCGCCTGGTGGGTGGTAGGGACAGTTCAGGTACATTCTCCATGCTCCATTCATATCAATCGTACTGACTCGCATGCACTCCAGCCAGCAATCACATTTTGACTTGTCTCAAGTTGCAGCATGCATCACTCGTCACACTGTCCATCCCACACCATGTCCCATCCACCTGGACACCATTGCCATTGCACTGGCACAACCTGTCGTCCTCATTGCCTCTCAATCAACTCAACTCACCCAACTGGTCTGGTGCCCCCTATCCTGACTCAACTTGGCCATTCTGTCTACACGTGCACCCATCATTTGGCCTCCTCAGCTCATCTTGAGCTCAATCAGGTGAGTACCATGCATCCACTTGTTCCAGTCGTTCGTGCACCCGTACTGACGTGTTCCATAGCTTCATCGACATATTCCCATCGTTGTCATTGGTGCCACATCGTCCTGACATCACTGTTTCATAGCTGGTAGGTTGGGGCTCATTACTCTCCCACCCATTCATCTCCCCCTCAAGCGTGATGCTCGCAGTACCTCAATGATACAGTCTTGGACCCAGACAAACAGCTCAATGCTATGATGAAGCATATTCTCACATCACACATTCCTGATTCTAATTTCATTGACATGCTTCAACTCTCAACAGCTCACAAATTGTGGTAATACCTCACGAAACGGTTTGATGAAGCTCCTACAATGCTACTACAGCCACTACGGAGTACTACGATACTGACATGAGAGACCATGCAGCACATGCATAACTCAGCAGTGCAGAGCCATGACCTACCAAGCAGCGGAACACATTGCAAACGCAAATGCAAACACAAATGGAATGGTCAACCTAAAGTCAAAACATCTAAAAGTCAAGTCAGAGGGTACCAAGAACAAGAAGACCTACAAGCAAGAGAGCATGACCATGGAAGTCTATCGCGCAGCCACAGTCAAGTCCCAGAAAGCCCAAATGGCAAGTCAGCCAGCACATGACACAGCCGCCAACAATGTGAAACCCAACAAGACATGTGCCAAGCTCACAGAGCCAGCAGGTGCATCAGACAACCCACAAACAAAGAAGCCACTCAAGAAGTGGACTGGTGAGAGAGCCGATGGAGTTGGAGTCGAGGGAGTAGAGGTCGGTGAGACGACTCATACAACCACAGGCGTCGAACATCAAGCGCATGAGCACATTGACAGCCCACAAGGAGTGGCAGAGTCCACGGATGAAACTGCTACCACAGGGACACCGAGTGTGACCACTAAAGACCACCGCGCAGCCACATCGGCACCCCAGCAAGTCCATGACAAAACCACTGATGCTGTGAACCCAAATGCAACAAGCACAGGGTTGGTAGTGCCAGCAGATAAGCCAACGAACCCACAGGAAGCACCATCCAATGCGACTCAAGTCGAGTGCATGAGGGTGGGCAAGGGCAAGGGTGAACAAGTTGAGGTGAAGGTCAGGATGGTTGAAGAAAAGAAGCTAGAATCATTGAAGGAAGTCAGTGGGGACATGGATATGCCAGAGAAAGCACACGATGTACCTAGCAGCAGACCTACCCCAGACTGCGCAGAAAAAAGAACACTGGTCGAGTCAACCAATGAAGTGTGTGAGGTCGAACAAAAGGGCCACAGTGAAATGGTCCAAGATGATCGAAACAGCCACAGCACTGTAGAGAGTTCCAACTCTCTATGTTCATATTCTCATTTTCTGCAGCGTTTCTAGGTTGCCCATCGTCCTCCCGTTCGTCCATGCTCAAGACAAGTCTGTCCATGGTAAGTCCATACCTGTCACGTCCCGTGTCCTCCCCGCATCATCCGCACCCTGTTTCGCCTTCTCCACCCGCGATCCACTGTCGCGTCACTTCTCCGCACTCCGCCACTCGTTGTCCGCCGTCAGGCGACAACTCCGCTATTCCCTGACTTGTCCGTCGTCCCTGGCAGGTCCCCGTTCTCGTCCCTGTATGTAGTTCGCCGTTCCGCTCTAGACCCGTCTCCGTCCCTGGTTGTACCCCGTCCTCCCTGTAGTAGTAATCCGCCCTCCCTGTCTTACGTTACTCCGTTACTCCGCTCTCCGTCTACCCTTAGTACAGCCTCCGTTCTCCCTGTACTTAATCCGCTCTCGCTGAGGACTTATTCCTCAGTTTGTAAATCCACAAAGTTACCTCTGGTCACTTTCCGTG
>JBBPMP010000636.1:0-15648 GCA_038090395.1 Boletales sp. KT-2023a
AATATTGCTCAGTTCTTCAATCAAATTATTCAACACACTTGGGATTTTTATCTTTGTACAAGGTATGTGAGTCCAATGCTGGTTTGCAATTTTACCAATACTACATTAGATGATGGACCAGGAAAGCGTCAAGCAATCCTGTGAGTGGGCTCGGTGGCACCATTTGAAAGCTGGACCTCCTGCTTTGTGAGAAGGTAATTGCATCACACCATACCCAGGGAGAGAAGTTCAACATAAGAACTGATGTTTATGTCATGGGAGAAGTGAAGAAGACCTACAGTGGAGAGAACAACAAGCAATCTTATATTGAACTTGCAGGGAAACTAGCTTTTCTGCTCAGGGCTCAGAATGGCCACTATGGAATGCTTGGAATTTGAGTCTTAGGCACAAGAATCATCCTTTCCCTCTTTGACCAGGGGGGTTCTATTTCTACCTATCCTCTTGATATCCACCAACACCCCGAAGAGTTTCTATGCATCCTTTTTGGTGTCACTTTTGCAGACGGAGCTGCGCTTGGCTTCGATTCCACCATCTCCCATGCCCAGAAAAGTCAGAAAATCATCCGGATCACTAAGCGTAGCAAGTAATATGGAGTCCTTGTTGACATGCTGCTATTCTTTAGTGGGTCGTTGCACGGCCGGGGAACAACTGTTTGGAGAGGTACAGTCACTATTGATGAGGGAGATGAAGAGGTTGTCGTCAAGGATTCCTGGGTCGATCCGTTGCGACGATACACAGAAGGTCGAATTTTGAAGATATTGGAGGAGGCCAGAGTAATGGGTGTGCCTAGGTTGGTACACGAACAGCAAGTTCAGATTCGACATCCTGTCATGAAGGAGCTTGTGAACAATTCAATGCATCTCCTTCGTATGCTTATCGAAGGTTCTCTTCTTTCATATCACCTGCATGTCATGTCCCGCCTCATTTCGAAACCGAGAGGTTATCCAATTTTCGATTTCACTTCCCTCTCAGAATTACTCATTGGACTCATCGATTGTTTATGTGGTATGTTCAAACAATCTGCTGTCCGACGGCTAACTTACAATGTCCCTTGTAGGCCATCATGACGCTCTCAAAAAGGCTCACATACTCCACCATGACATCAGCTTGTTCAACCTCTTACTCGTCCTGGCGATGCATAGCAACCTCGGAGAAGATTCCCTCGATCGGGTGCTTCAGGGACCTGAGAGAGTCGCGATCGGGGCAAAGATCCAGACCCTATCACGTCGTGGCCTCCTTGGCGATTGGGGCTTCGCAGTCCCCACAGACAGTTTTCCCCGCAAAGGTCTCACATCCAGCACCAATCCTGGAGTTCGCATCAGCAGTGACGATACACCACTAACTCCGCGCGACCTAAAACACACACATGATATTATCATCCCTGTGGCTGATAAACCCCTCCCAGACGACTCCTGTTTGTCGATCAATGCGAGCCCACTTCACCGTACGGTACGTGTATTAAGACCACACCTTTATTCAGACTTTCTTATGTACACCAGGGTACCTGGGCGTGGATGGCTGCGGAGCTTAGCCACGTAGGACCCGGCATCCCTGTGGTGCATCAAGCTCACCATGACCTAGAGTCATTCTTCTACATCTTGCTTGCTTTGTGTCTCCTGTACGACGAACCTGAAAGCTCAAGCCTGCGAAAGTTTTGTCCCAGTGTTTCGACCTGTTTTTCGCTGTAATGCAGCCCAGCACCCTCAAAGTCATTACCATCCAATCTAGTTTCGGTTGGACAACAGCCATTATCCCACATATCTCTCCATATTTTCAGCCTGTGCTCCCCCTTCTTGAGCACGTTCAGAGGGAGCTCATATTACCCATTCAACTACAGGGAGGGATATTCCAGTCCAACCAGCAATTTACACACGACCTTTTCATCGATTTGATTGTCACGTTACTCGCAAAACTTCCTGAGAAATACTGGACACTGAAGGCATTCAATGTGAATCACAACCCTTCAAGTACTAGCTTGATCCCAGCCTCTCCTTCCACCTCCTCCACCATGATTCTACCCAATGATCCTATGCCACGGTTACCTCTGATTCAGATCCCTGGCATGTCCTCTACCGGCAGCTCCAAACGTCCTCTTGAAAGTGAGGACAGGTTGGCATCTCGAGTGTCAAAATGACGTTCCCTGGTTGACAAGACTAAGTTTGTCAGCGATGCATCAAGCCCTGCTACAAGTTGGACCAAGATTGATGCTTCTACACCCTCCAGCGGCCAGTCCACAAGTCATACGTCTTTGCCACTTGACATGTTCCCGGACCCGTAAGCAGACAGGTTTGGTCTAAGTCACCTTGCGGGCTGTTGGGCGACAAGTTTCAATGTGTTGGGTTGATGTTCCCTTGGTTGTGATCTGAACAGGCCAGGTCATTTTTATTGGCTCGTTTCTCCTTAGCATACTTTGCTGACATTCCTCCGCACATGTCAGTCAATGACTTGCACACCATCGCACACGTGCACCATTTTCTTGTGTGCAATGATCTGTCATTGACCCTGTGGTGGTGAATGATGCATTTTGGTGTATATATTGTACAATCAACACTAAAAGTGATGTTACTGCAAAGCTGTTTTGTACCGACCGACTTCGTACCCCCAATAAAAATGAATAAACCAGCCTCCCTAGGTATGCATAACAACCTGAGCCACTTATTATGTAATGAACACACTTGACGTATTCTATCTTCTGTTTGTCGCTTGCAGTTGCAGAATAAAATGGTGAAAATTGCTATGCGGTACTTTGTTCTCTTCCCCTTCAGACAATGGTCAAGCGTCAAATCATCTATGAAAGCGAGGATGAAGAAAAAGACGCGGACCAGATGAAGAAACCTCGGACGGTTCCAGACAATGCACTAGGTATGTGTTTCGATCCAGCATCACCTGATCTGACTTGGTCGATGTAGCTGGAACACGACACTCCGAGCACTCTGGGAAAGGTAATGGGGGCTGGCTGGCTCAGATGAAGCAGATTGAACGAATACAAACGGAAACGACAAAACGTTTGTCCAGAATCGACATTGCTACCCAAGGAGAAGATGTGAACCCCATGGCACCATCTTTCCGAGACATCGACGAAGTTTCAAGATGAACTGGTTCTGATGGGGCCGTCGTATCAAGGACACACTGACAACCTCCTGCTACGTCACACTCGCAGTCGCGGCCAGAGTTCTTACAAGCAGCACCCGGTGAGCAATTTGGCTTCAGGCTTCCAGATATCACGTTTGGGACACAGAATGATACACGAGCTCCCTCCCGCAACAAGTTCACCAGTGTATCAGCAAAAAGCTCTGCTAGTCAACTGCCATCATCACACGGTTCTTCGTTGTTTTCGGCGGGTGGGGCTTTGGGAACAACACCAGCGACTTCTCGTGCCCCATCTGTCTGTTCTTCAACAGGTGATCGGCGCCTGGGCCAGCGCAAAGAAACGCAGCCATCTTCCAATTCTTGTGTCTCAAATGGGGACAACCCTCCAGATGTCCATAACCCTGTGAGATTGCAACGTACAGCTTCCTTCTACAGCGTACCGCTTAGCATGAACAGCGCTGGTCATAGCATCTCTGCTGCACCTGAACTTGACCGCTACGATCCCCTGGTGTGTTTTCATCTAATGACATCTCAATATACTATGTTAACGTACCCCACCTCTCAAGATCGACAAGAACTCTCCCAGCAATGATGACAGGATTGCCGAGGAAGCCCTTCATCGAAGAGAAGGTATGTCAGCCTGGTCATTCAATGTCACTGGTAGCATCCAATTTATTTTTCCATTAGTTGACGAAAGAAGTGCCAGGCTATCACCATTACAGGGTATGTTCTATATTTTCAATTGGACTCGTCTGATTTTTTCCCAACAGAGAATTCTAGTTGATCATCCCAAATGCTGGGTACATCACATTTTATCGGATGAACAACGCTCACATCTATTACAGTAAACAACGATAACGACCACGGTGATGAACAGAATGATGCGGCAGGGTGGAATGATGACCAAATTCCTGTCCAGACGCATTCCCAACCCTGCAATCACGCTGCAACTACATACCATCGGTGTTATCATACCCCAGGTACATTGGATTGCATTTGATGTCGAGGACTTACCAGAAATGTTGTAGATGATACCACTGCTCGTCTGCCTGTTGAACCAGCTCCACGCCGCCCTACTTCCCTCCCCGTGCAACCATCCGAAAGCGTTGTGTCTATATACCGCCGATGTAACCGTGCCCCCCGCCTACCAAGTAACTCGCAATTACTTGCGGTCAGGCAGCAGCAGGTGGGGTCTGTTGCCTGTAACATTACTGCCCAGGCTGCTAGTGTGGATGATGGCCAAGACCGTCCCACAGATGCGCCAGTTGGCCCAGCAACAGAACGCACGGAGCCATGGCAACTTCAGTACTACGATCCACCAACTCGCAATATAATTGAGCGTGCGAAGCAGTTTTCCCACTGTGATGCCGCTTCCATCAACCCTTTCCCTGTCCGTGCTTTGTTTAACACCAAGGCTGTCGAGTATATCAACAAGGCGATTTCTGAACATAGAGATCTGGGGCTGGTTATCTCAGATGGTAAGTCGGTCTGTTTCTATTGTACCATTCATCTGATCAGTCAAACTCTTAGGCTGGTGGCCACAGCATGCGTCGAACATCACGAGACTTGTAAGTATATTGGTTTATCCGTTGATTGCAACCATTCACTCCCATTGCTAGCTATGGGAAGACCTGTGTAACTGGCACTCTGGTTTGAGAAAGAAAGCCTGTACATTTGTCATGCAACGATACCAGTGGGATCCCGAGAACCAGCGTGAGTGCAATATCGAGATCGCCAAGAACCTTTTGGGCGGTGGCGG
This sequence comes from Boletales sp. KT-2023a, assembly GCA_038090395.1. NCBI lineage: Eukaryota > Fungi > Basidiomycota > Agaricomycetes > Boletales > Boletales sp. KT-2023a. Next base: position 4,850 of record JBBPMP010000636.1, read on the forward strand.
GTTGTTCCTGAGGGACAGAACTGACGACAAGGCAAGGTGCATTATTTATGACCATGCCATCTGACACTGTTACAGGGACACATCAATAACCTCGCGCATCCCGCCCTGTCTGGCCTTGTCATCGACTTTTTCTATATGAGTCCTCTTTCTGTTGGCAAGTTATTTCCTGAAGTATTCTCTGGAGAGGTTCTGAGGATTATGGTGGCCATTACTGCCACGGCAGTTTGTTTCCCAATTTTCTCTGATCCCCCCACACTAATCATTCACAGCTGAAGGTTGCACTTGACGAGGTAGCTGCGGGCCAGGTTGAAGTCAACTTCAGAGTCAATGTTTACTCACCTGTTTTCATGGAAATCCTTGGTCTAATGAGCAAATGCGACACAAATGCTATCCACCGTGCCAAGACAAAGGCTTTGCGCGAGTGATGGGCCGAACTTGGGAGGTGCGGACTTATTTGACTTTGTATCATGTATCTTCTGACATGACATGATTTCCAGTAATGGCATAATCCAGAAAACAACTGGTGGATGTGGATTTGATGTCTGCTTTGACTAATGTGTTATGTTGGCTAGTCTTCCTTGTGGGGATACTCACAAGTGTTTGTTACAATCTGTTGAATGATATGATTTTTGGTGACAGATCAGCCACATATTGGAATGATATTGTGTCTATCATGGTCTAGTCCATGACAGACTATTCAACTCTGTCTGGACTGTAGCACTAAGGTTATCAGCATATAGTATAACTGTTTATCATTGGGTCTAACATAGTCCAGTCTGTGACAGACTGTCCAATTCTGTCCAAATTGTAGTACTAGTGCTATCTTTACATAATGTCTGTCTGTTTGCCTACTGTCCAGCATAGCTTAGTGTGGAAGCAGACTATTGGGACAGTCTAGGACAGGTCTAGGACAATCTAGGACAGGTCTGGGACAAGTCTGGGACAGATCTGGGACAGTCTAGGAAAGATCTGGGACAAATCTAGGCAGCTCTAGCCAGTTGGGAACCTAGCTAGAAGAGCTGGAAGACTGTCCAGTATAGCCCAGTACTGGCCAGTACTGGACAACCAAAGGCTGGTTTGCTGATGCAGTGAGCAAGTATGATGCATACTCACTTGCTCGTTTGACTCATTCACACCATGCAGTGAGCAAGCAAGGTATGCTTGCTCATCTACATTGCCCCCACATACTCACCACCTGTCCACACAGAGTGAGTGAGTGCCACCATGCACTTGCTTGATCACCTCTGCCCAACCTGTTTGACCCATTTGCGCCACCCAGCAAGTGAGTATGATGCATACTTGCTTGCTCGCCCAATCTCATTTGACCAATTTGACCTGTTTGCATCACGCAGTGAGTGAGCGAGGTATGCTTGCTCAGCCCCCACCCTTCAACCCATTTTCACCATGGCAAGCAAATTTGGTGGACTCACTCACTAAATCACCTGCAACCCATTGAACCCATTCACACCATGCAGTGAGCAAGCAAGGTATGCTCACTCATCCACACTACCCCACATGCTCACCACCCATCCACACAGCGAGCGAGTGCCACCATGTACTTGCTTGATTGCTCAACCCTCTTCGGCCCCTTTGACCTGTTTGCACCACACAACGAGCATGTGCTGCCATGCTTGCTCACTCAGCCCTGCATCCATTCAACCCATTTTTGCCACATGGTAAGTACACTCAGTCGCCTTTGACCCATTTGACCTGGCAAGCACTGGAGTGGTGGCATTCCTACCAACATCAACATTGAGAATGGAACAAGGAAACATACCCCAGTACCATACACACAAAGGGTCCACCAACATCAAAGACAAAGCATGTTGACAATGGATGTGTGTCACATGACCTGCTCATGTCCCTTATCATGAGGTGGTTCCTCACCTTTTTGTTCATTGTTACTTGATGCACATCTTACCAAGAGAACATGACAAGCTGCTGCTTCATCAGGCATGTTGCTTGCCATTCATTGTATCATTTGCATCAACAATATCAAGCAGGCGCACTCACCCAGAAGCAACTTGCAAGGGGACTTCAGCTCAACATCCACGAAGCCACTGCACTTATTGCTTCACAGCTCCAAGAACACATTTGTGATGGTCAGGACTCCATTGTAGATCTCATGGACTATGGAAAGACCCTTCTCAGCCACAGGCATGTCCTCCCCAGCGTCACCCTGAGAATTCACCAGATCCAGGTCAAAGGCACCTTTCATGACAGGTCCATCTTCGACCTTGCTTTGCTTCCAAACTGATCTCACCTCAGCATCTTCCTTGTCACCATACATGACCCCATCTGCACCAACAATGGTGATATTGGTGCTGCCCTCCTTGGGTCCTTCTTGCCCACCCCTCCCAATGACACGTTCCCAGACCTGGATCCCTCCCTCACCACACCCGACTGCCTCCCTGGCATGGTCATCACAAAAAAGGAGCACATCATCATCAATCCAGGCTGTGAACACATCCGCATCAAAGTCACCAACAACAGCGATCATCCGATACAGGTGACACTCCATTTCAACTCAGCTCTTCCTCACCATGCTCATCCACTCAGGTCAGGTCCCACTACCATTTTTCAGAGATGAACAAGGCCTTCCATTTCAATCAGTTAAAAGTGATGGAGAAGTGCCTTGACATCCCTGCTGGAACCACCGTATGATTCAAACCCAGCCACACAAAGTCCATTGTGCTCTGTTTGATCAGAGGTCACAAGTGCATCCAAGGTGGAAATGTGCTCAGCCATGTCATCACTGCTCGGCTCACTGCAGGCATCTCTGAGGACATCTTTCAAGGCTTTGGCCATTGACCTGACCCTGATGCCCTCCCATTTCACAAAGATATGGAGCTGAGCCATGAAGAGTACATTTCCATGTATGGCCCCACCATCGGCAATCACATCTGTCTTGGTGATATCAGCCTCTGGATCCAGATCGAACACAACTTGGTAGGTCAGATCCTCATCACTTTCCTTGACATATCCACATCAATGCCACTCTGGCAAGCCATGTATGGCGATGAAGTCAAATTTGGAGGCAGTAAGGTCATCATGTCATGATCACCTGAAACTGACCATCCCATATCGTGCACCAGGAAAGACCATTCATGATGGCATGGGTCAAGCATCTGGATGCAGTTCCGCCAAGGCACTCAATCTCATCATCACAAATGCCATGATCATCAATTGGTCTGGCATATACAAGGTCTTGGCACATTTCTGTGGCATACCCATCCATTGATATGTTTCCAGGTGGATATCAGCATCAAAGGTGGCTTCATCACCAGAATAGGAAAGGCTGGGAACCCCAACATGATGGACACCATTGACCAACATATGATCATCAGCTCGTCCACAGAGGTCATTGCAGGAGAGAATTTGGTTGTCACAGCCAGGGCTGTTGATGTCCACATTTATTATATTTGCCCACAGCAGGTAATGGAGGTGCTGGCCATCAGCACGACAACCATGATCAGCGGTGGCACCAGTCCCAGTGCCAGCATGAATGTGACCACATGGACCCCTAGCCCTTTTTACATCAAGGCTATGCTGGCTGCAACAGACAGTCTCCCCATGAATTTTGCATTTACTGGCAAGAGAAACAACTTGGGTTGTCCCACACTCGAGGAGATCATCAAAGCAGGCACTGCTGGCCTCAAACTCCATGAAGATTGGGGCTCCACCCTGGCCACGATTTCCAATTGTCTGGACATTGCTGATGTATATGACGTCCAAGTGAACATCCACATGGACACGCTCAATGAGAGCAGGTTTGTGGAGAGTGCATGTTCTGTCACATTGTGTGATGCTGTCCATGTGCTCATGATTTGCCCTAGGCACGATCAAGGCATTTGGCGGTCACACCATTCATACATATTGTACATACCATACTGGTGTGTGTTGGCAGGTTTGGCGAGCGCGTTTGACACTGCTGATCTGTTCTGTCCTCACAGGTGGCAGACATGCTCCCAACATCATCATCATCTGTGGACAAGCCAACGTGCTACCCTTGTCTACAAACCCCACCCGTCTGTATGCTGTAGAGAGTTCCCACTCTCTATGCTTGTATTCTCATTTTCTGCAGTGTTTCTAGGTCATCCATTGTCCTCCCATCCGTCCATGCTCAAGACAGTTCATCCATGGTAAGTCCAGTTTTCTTTATCCACTTGATCTGTCTATCCATTTCGTATCCATCATCCAGACTTGTTCTCCACTTTACTATTTCTCTTCTGGACATTGTTATTTCACACTTGGTAATTTCTTCTTCAATAACTTTTGTCTTTCCATTGCACATTACCATTATTCCAAAGTATTTTGGTCTGTATCTGTCATTGGTAGAGTCTGGACTACATCCAGACTATAAATTTTGTACTTAGATAATAATAAAGAAACCTTCCCTCATTCAAATGGTCACTATTGGTTAAGTGCAAGCAAGTGCCATCTCATGTTTCCTCTTACTATTCATCTGTTTCTACTTGCTTTGTCTATTCTCACTGTCAGTTCACCCATTCTGGTCCACTCGACCTACTTGCCATTGTCCAGATCATCTGGAAATGATCTACTTGCTGCCAGACAACTTTGCTCAACCTCTCTTCAGTTGTCTACCCCTATCCAGAATGTTTAGGTCCATCCCCAAGTCATCATCCTTTCTCCCTGAACCCCAGAGGACAACACTGTCTTCCTTCACCATCCATGCACCCAACACATTCTTCTTCTCTTCATCTGGAGCCCACCACAAGGGATTCACAGAGAGGATTTTCAATGGGGACACTCAGGCCTGTTCCAATGCATCCGGATTTTTGGGGCTATCACACCGATCTTTCGAATTCCCACATTGCAGGTATGGCGACTGATTTAGTGCTGGAGGCAGGATTGTCTCCACATCAAAATGTTCTGGGTTTTTCAATTCCCTTTTTGGGAGAGAACACTTCTGTGCAAGATTATCCACTTTCCTGGGCCATCTTTCCAGGATCAACATCGCACTTAGGCTCAGAACCGCCATCACCACTCACTCCCCTCCCCCTTTCAGATGAAGAAGAATTTCTGCTGCACTTGTCCCCCCATCAGAAATTTTCGCCTCTCTCAGCAGTGGACCATCATCACACTCCATCGCAGCCAGCTATTCACCCTCCACTGCTCCATCCGTTGCTTTTCTGACCAGTTCCAAACATTCAAAACCTGTTCTATTCAGCACCTAAAATCACAGCCCCTTCTTTTTCCACTTGTCCATTACTGCCTTTACCAGTCGCTATGTCTACCACTCAACCTTTCCATATGCCTATGTGGGGTTCTCCCAACACTCCGAAGTTTGACAGGAAAAATGCATTACAGCTTCCCCAGTATCTCAAAGACATTGAAATGCTTGGTGATGAAGCTAATCTCGATGCAGGAAAGCATATCAAGGCTGCTATCTGGTATGTGGATCTCAAAGAAGCAGAGGTTTGGGAGACACTTCCTAAGGCATCTGCTAGCTTGGTGGACTGGGATGCTTTTGTTGCAGCAGTTAAGAAGTTGTATCTGGGCTGTGAAGGCACTAACCATTACTGCCATGCTGACCTGCAGTACCTCCCAGTGGACTATGCCATTAAACCCATGTGCAGTCAAGAAGATTTGGATGAATATACTTGCAAGTTCTTGAAGATTTTGTCTTTCCTCATTGCCAACAAGAAGATCACTGAGCTCCAGTGCAACGAGCATTACCTCACCATTTTCCATCTGGACATCAAGTCTTGCATCCTGCACTGCTTGTCTATCATGAAGCCAGACCTCCACCTGGAGGATCTGTATCTGATGGCCGAGGTAATGGCTGCTGCGAAGTTTTTATTGACCAGATCCGCTCTGCACTCTCCTGCCCCTACTAATCCTACTGTATTCAGCCCGTTGTCCAGCAATGAGCCCAACCAGCTCTGCAACAAGTCCAGTACACACCACAGATGATTCAAACCCCAGTATATGCACCTGCATCCACTAACCAGGGTGACCCAAGTGCAGCCCCTCATCTTTGCAGCTTTTGTGGCCTACCAGGTCACTTCATCTGCACCTGTCCCACTTGCATCGAGTACATGAACTTGGGCAAGGTGGTTTGCAGATTGAATAACCAGATTTGCATGCCAGATAGTACCAACATACCTTGTGTTGTGGGTGGTTGCTGTCCAAAGGACAGTGTTGACACAGCTTACACTTGTCAGCCACCTCTGGTTGTGTCCTCCATGCCCACATCATCATCTTCTATTACAAGAGACGTCCCTCCCCATTTGTCCACTAACTTGTACTCTGTCTCTCAAGAGACAGAGACAATTCTAGACATTGATTCTTCTGCTTTTGGAGTCACAGTGTTGTGTCTGGATGAGGACTTGGCACTGGAATTTTCTGATGATGAATTCCAGGAGTGTATTGCTCAGGCTTGGGCAAACTTCAAGTCTGACCAGAGCAAGGATAAGGGAAAGTTTCATGTCCCATGCCCTTTTGCCTTCATCCGCCCTATCCGCATCCTTTGTCCAACTCTGCACTGTCCTGTCCGAAGTCCGCCTGTCTTGGTCTGCCTTCGCACGACAAGTCCAGACACCTCCAGACATCCAGTTCCCTTAAGGTCCTGTTTCTCCCTTTCGTTCTTCCTATTGTTCTGCATTCACTTATGTTTTCTTTTGTCTCTATTGTTCTCGTCTGTGCCTTGCGATCAGTCTAGTTCCCTTTCTCCATTCTTGTACCTTCCACCTTCCCTGAGTTCGCGCCACTAGTATGTACCTTTACGTACTCCGTAGTTCTGCCCTATGCTCTCAGCTACATAGCCCTTGCTCTCTTGTACTTAAAGTCGGTACTTCGCTGAGGATCACCTCAGTTTGAATATCAACTAAGTCTCTCCACTCCACTCTGTCCGATCTCGCTCTTCCCCTCTTCGCTTAACCACCACTCTGCCTCGGTCGCCTCACCGCCACCATTGTAACCCATCTGTACTCCACCCCTCCAAAATATGAGGACAAGGGCAGTACAAGGGCGCAGGAATCTCCTGAAGCTGCCGTCCTCACCATCTGACCTGACCTCCATATCCCATACCTCCGCACCCCCTACGTCCACACCTCTGGAGACCGGAGAACCCAGACTTGACAGAAAGTGGCAGCATTTCAATGGCATTCAGGTTCCTCCTCACAGGAAACTGGACCAATGTGCTATAGTCATGGAGGAAGTCCTGTTGCTGGCTCTCCAAGAGCAAGTCACATCCTCATCTTCTGCCCCCATCCCATCAACTTCAACAACTCCTTCTTCTTGTTGCCCTCTTCTGCTGCCTCCATCTGCTCTGTTGAAAAGTCCATCTGGACCTTGCCCACCAGTTCCATCTAATGCCAATCAGTCCAGTCCAGCTGTGTCATCTTCCACCCCCACCATGCAGTACAAGTATTCCTTTCCACTTGAAGATGACTCGGCTCCCAAGTGCATTCTCGGGCATGTCCTTGACACTTCCATCCCTGTTCCCATCAAGGACCTTTTCACCATCGCCCTGGAGTTCCAGAAGCAATTCTGTGATCTCACCACTGTTAAATGCACCTCCAACAATACTGCTGTGATGACCTCTGTCCATGTCAATGAGCTGTCCAGGCTCAATCTGACCTCCATCACTCACGACTATGGGGACCGCATCCTCTGGAATGAAGACAGGATGATAGTCACTCATCACCACTTGCCCCTTCATGCCCTGGATGTCAAGCTTGGAGGACTTGATCGTACCATCCGAGGAGTGCTGGACTCTGGATCTGAGATCATTGCAATGCCAAAGCGGATGTGGGAGAGTTTAGGGCTTCTGATCCATTTGGACCATATGATGTGGATGTTGTTGGTGAACACAACCATTGACAGCACAGTTGGAGTTCTGGAGAACTTGATTCTCAACTTTGGTGGAGGTGAAGTTATGGTGCAGGTGCAGGTGATTGCGTGTGCCAACTTCGACCTTCTCTTGGGTTGCCCATTCCATTGTCTCATGTCCATGACTACTAATGATTATCCTGATGGTATTTAAATCATAGCTCTCTGTGACCCAAACACAGGGAAACAATTTACCATCCCGATGCGCTCATGGACTGAGGGTTGCCTGCATTGCAGGGAGCAACACCAGCTTTGCGTGGACCACCATTCTGTCATCAAAATGGGTTTTTAGAAATCGATGATCCGCTTCATTGTCAGGGAGAGCCCATTTCTTCATTTTTGCATCATTTGCCACTTCATTCTTCTGCAACTTCTTCATCCAGACCTATGCTTTTTTCATCATCTTGTTCCATGTTCCCTTTCCTTCATCTTCCACCCTTATCCATTGGTCTGCTTCCTCCTTCTCCAGACTACTCTTTTCTTTCTTCTACACAATCAGTTCTCAGCAAGGATGCTTTATACATGCTTAATTCTGTTTATTCTTTCAATCCATCTTCTCACTCACTTGTCTACAAGCTGGTTGCGAAGAAGATTTGTCCTGTCATTGCTCCAGTGGATGAGGAATTTTGTATTCTTTGCTCCCTTCCTGATGATCTGCTTGTTGGGCTTGTTCTGCTTCCTTTCCATCTGCTGAATTTGTTCCTGGGGTACGCTTCACCCAGGAATGCGCTGACAATCTCAATCTAGATCCTGCAAACTGGCTATGGCTGGATGAGGTGAAACTTGTCCACTGGCTGGTCCAGGAACATGAATCCGCTTTTGCCTGGGTCCCTGCTAAACGTGGGCAACTCAATGAACAGAATTTTCCACCAGTCAACATTCCAACAGTACCTCACACTCCATGGGTACTCTGCAACATTCCAGTGCCACCAGCTATATGGATGAACACCATCCAAATCATCAAAGACTGCATCAACTTGGGTGTTTACGAACCTTTGTCTGCCACATACCACTCCCACTGGTTTTGCATGCTCAAACAGGATGGAAAATCTCTCCGACTCATCCATGACCTGCAACCACTAAATGCAGTCACAATCCGTGATTCCTTGACTCCACCTTTTGTGGAACATTTTGCAGAGTCCTTCACAGGCTACACAGTATATGGGATACTCGATCTGTTCACCAGCTATGACCAGTATCTGCTCCATCTGGACTCATGCGATCTGACCACTTTTAACAGTCTGATGGGTCCACACCACCTCACTACCATGCCCATGGGCTATATGAATGTGGTACAGATCTACCAGGCTGACATGTCATTCATTTTGCAGGATGAGATCCCCTGTCACACTTATCCATTTATTGACAACCTTCCAGTCAAATCCATCACTACCCAGTACCAGCGTCTGGATGGGTCATATGAAATGATCCTGGACAACCATGGTATCTGCTGGTTCATCTGGGAGCACCTTCAAGTCATGCATCGGATCCTTCAACATCTTCAAAATGTTGGCACCACCATTTCTGCCAAGAAGTTTATCCTTCCTGCTCTGGATGCCACCATTGTTGGACACAAGTGCATGGTTGATGGATGGATACCACATGACAACAAAGTACAGAAGATCTGTGACTGGCCCAAGTGCCAGACATTCACACAAGTTTGTGGGTTTCTAGGTATATGCAGTATACTCCACATTGTTATTCATAATTTTGCTTCGATCACCAGACCTTTGGTCAATCTCACTTGGAAATGCATCCCCTTTGAATGGGGTGATGCTCAGTGTTTGGCAATGCAGTATCTCAAGGACACAATCATCACCTCTCCTGCTTTGTGCTGGTTGGACTATGAGTCCAGCCAGGAGGTCATACTCATGGTTGACACATCCATCATCGCAGTCGGCTTCTTCCTGTAATGCGAAGCATACCTTGAGTAGACCAAGACTGATGGGAAGACTCACCAACAAGCAGGACACTCACAAAGAGGTACAACTCAGCTCAAAGGGACTGAAGGGACAAAGACTATACACCTTGGGGGCAGACTGAGGGGCTGAGGGGACTGAGAGAACTAAGAGTGACTCAAGAAGACACTAGATTGCATAGATTGAGAATGATGTACAGGTAGGTTGACTACTGGACTATATACTAGATGACGTGTAAGCACAGAACACTATGGAATAATGGAGAACAAAGGGATGCATCATCAAAGAGTAATCTGGATGAAGTAAGAGTAAAAGGATGCATCATCAAGAAGTAAGCTGATATGACACAAAGGTGTGTGAAGAGCACTCTAGAGAAAAGGAAGTAAAAGGAAAAGAGATATATGAGTGAATGATTGTAACATTACCCCCTCTCTACATTTGAAGTCCCAGACCTCAATCATCACATAGAGTCTGCAAGCAGTGGGGAGGGAAAGGATGCTGCGAACGCCTGTGAGGGAGTGAGATTTTCAAACAGGCAGTCAGCAAGGATGTGGCCAGCTTGGGTGCAACAAGAGCAGGTACAGGTAGGGCAGAAGCAATCCGAATGACCCCAACAAGAGCATGCTGCACAGAGGGTGCTGAAGCAAAGGTGAGCCAGATGGCCTGGGGTGTATTTGTGACAGGAAGGGCATCAGTATTCGTCACAATCTTCTCGATAATGTCCAAGCTGATGGCAATGATAGCAAGTGGCAGAGGGAGAAGGAGCGGGTCATGAGACTGGAGATGAGTGGGTTTGGATAGATGAAGAGAGGATGCGACAGCCTTCAGGATCACGAAAGAATTGGATATGTTCCTGATTACTAGTGTTTTAAAGTCTGGTTAAGGACCGCTCAAAAGACTGCAGACCGGACCGGACTGACAGCGGTTGCAACCGGACCAATGGTCCGGTCTTTCCTAATTGAGAAAAAAAAAGTCCAGTCTTCTGGATTTTTGAAAAAAATAAAAACCGGATGAAAACCGGTC
>JBBPMP010000637.1:0-15643 GCA_038090395.1 Boletales sp. KT-2023a
GAATGTACCGGAAGGTATGATGGAGTGATAAAACCTTGCATCACCGCCCCCCCGTTCTCTTGGTCAGAGTGAGAAAATCACCAGGGCGGAGCAGGCGGAAAAGAGCCGGAAGATGCAACTGAGGCAATCAAGGAGTGATGATTCAGTTGACTCAGTCACAATGGCCCACAAGAGGCAGACTCCGAGTATGAAGCAACTGGAGGCCCTGGCAGGACCATCCAGGAAATGAGAAAATTCAGGAAGCGGCCAATCCGAGAGTCTGGGAGCGTGGAAGTCACGTGTGTCTGGGTCACCGTTCCCGACTATCCAGAGGTTATGGGTCCATCCTCCTGCTTGGTGTGCGTGCACGCCTCCCGCCGCCCCGCTCACTGCCTCCTCGCCCTCCAACTGGCCAGCCACTAATCCACTCACTGGAGCAACCGCAATGGGAGTGCAGGAAAGCCAGTTGCAAGGGTATGCTCACATCCAAAGTAGTTGCATACATGCTAACGTTCTTCTAGCACCCCGTTGTCAATTCTTTCAGTTCTTCCCCCAGTTTCTACCACGCAGGATTTGGAGTGCTGGTGCGCTGAGCGGGGCAGGTGATGTGGGCGGGAGCGAGCGCTCAAATAGAGTTGAGGTGGCGTCTCAACTTTACGGAAATGCTGATCATTGCCGACGTGCATAGACTGCACTGAGTCAGAATCCCAGAGCGGCCAAACCCGAATTTTCTGCAGGAAATGGTCATTTGGCTGCACAAAACAAGTCGGCGATTGAACGTTGCTGTTTACCGCATGCGGGAACCACTCACCAGGTCTCCCTACAAGCAAGGATCCTGTCGTTGGTGTGGACAGCGAGCAAGTAGCAAGAGCATGTTCGTTGTTACAGCGGCGATAGAATAAACGGCCGAGCTGCCACTCCCCCGGGCTGGATTCACAGGATGGCTCCCAGAACGAGTTGCCATGAGGGCCAGTTGCTCCGCAAGAGGGAGGTCGCATCTGGAGAGGAACGCGTCTTGGCGGGACAGGCTCACTGGCAGCCCCGACTATGCGTGCACCAACAGGTAAGTCAGAGCGGCGATTGAATGGGCGATCACCCGCTCTCCCGGACCGTCGAATTCTCAGAGCCAGAAGCTCATCGCGCTTCGAGTCACTTTTCCGTGGCATGACGAATGAATTTGACCTTGGAGTGACCTAGCCGAGTATTGACAGTGGCCCAGCGAAATGTTTGCACAACTCAGGACGTAGGTTATGGTGGCCACAGCGTTTCAGATGCGTAGTGCGGGCCAAAGGGACTATCGACGGTTTGCTTGCTTACCTCTTTGAGACGGCTGGTCACGGGTCTATAAGGGACTTTGGACCGTCTCAAACGATCACATCTTAATTTGGTGCGGATTTTCACACCGCCCTCTTCCATCCTTCATCCGCGTGTCGTTGCAGTAGTCTGCAGGAATGGCCACCGACGCGTATGCCGTGCGTCGTCGAAGCAGCCGCTACTCACGCGTGTTACCGGAGGAGAGAGTAACGTCGTTTGAGGAACTGACCGGCAAGATGGGCTTTTTTTTTCTACAAATTTGTCGCACAAATGAGTGCATAATTGTTGTCGACAGGTCCTTTCCAGGAAATTCGGAACAATTCTCCAACCGAAGGCATGTGTACCCCGACCAGCGAAAGTGAGCTTATTTGTCCACTACTTTCATCGCATCATCAGGTAGTGTATGGTCGAAGCGCGGCTCGGTTGGTGATCGTTTCCAGCAGCGTTCATTACTGGGCTGCTCTCACTGAAGGCATCAAGCAATCGTCCAACCCCGTGAGTACTTGAGTCTCTATGCGCATCGCTTCTCGGCCGATGATAACAAACGAACGCCTAGGTCCATGCATGGTCTTGTGAGCAGTCAAACGTGAGGTTTACTTTCCTGTTTTGCGACTCCATTAATGGTGCGTCAGCCCTATTCTTTGCACACACCGCAAGATCGTCTCAACTTCACTTCTTACACGACTCTCTGCGGATACCTGCTTCTCATGGAGTTATTGACAGCACTGCGATGGTACATGCATTGAGACAGAGCGTGCGATCGTCATGCTCGATGAAGCGATAAACAGCATCGATTTGATATGAATGCCAAGACTTGGACGATGATAAGAGAAGAGTTTGGGGACTCCTTGTTGTTGACAGGTGCGGCCATCGCGTGAGACGAGAGGCAATCGCACACTTCGCAACGCATGCTACACTACATATTACCTGCCACACTCCTTGTCGTAATTGCATGGATGCAGTTTACACACCTCGGTTGAGTCTGGATGAAGCTCATCACCGTTACCATGATACGAGGAAGGTCGGAGAAGTTGCATTATTGCCGCATCGCTTCTAACCCCATCGCTACTCAGGTCTTGACTCGAATGAAAAGAGTCACGACAAGCTGTGTCGTGATCGTCTTTGACCAATTTCAGACGACTATGTTACTTGACCGCCCATTACTACGACACACGTGCAAATTGAGGTATTTATTTTGTTTGAAGGGGGCGGTGGTATTGATGGCAGCGGTGGTATTGATGGCGGCGGTGGTATTGATAGCGGCTGAAGGATTTTGCCTTAGGAAGTGCCCGGAGTTAGAGTGTACCAAGAAACACTGCAGTGTTCAGGCTGATTGTCACAACCACCTTCCGCCCCCGTGTGCGTTCAGCTATCTGCAGACATGGCCACTGACGTGTATGCCGCACGTCGTCGAAGCAACCACCTCTCGCGAATGTTATCAAGGGAAAATGTAAGGTTGATGGGCTTAGAACCGACCAGCGAAAGTGAGCTTATTGTTTCGCTACATATGTCGCATGAATGAGCGTCTAAACGCTTGCAGGTCCTCTGGGGGAAATTCGAGACAATCCTCGAACCATGAGCAGGCGTACCTCAACCGGCGAAAGTGAGCTTGTTTTCCCACTAATGATTCATCACACTAAAGGGCGTGTAATCGTCACAAGGTCGTTTCCACGAGGAGTTCCGAGGAGTCTCTTCAACTGAAGATAGGCATAATCAAACCAGTGAAAGTGGGTTTATTGTTCGGCTGCACCATCATGTCAGTGAGCATATATCGTGTCGGCAGGTGTTTTCTACGAGGACAATCGAGACAATTCTCTATCCAAAGACGACCGGACAAACACTCGTCACTACTGGTGCTATGGTCTTCATTCCCTCCTTGTCGCCATCCATATAGTGCTTGTTGGGATGCTATTCACACATCCTGAGCATCAATTTTCGGTCTCGCTCAACAATTCCACTGCAACCATCGCCTTAAAAGCATTTCTTCAGGCGTTTTACCTTGTATGTCTTGTGGGCTTCTCAACCAAACAATATATGTATGATTAATTCATTGGAAAGGTATACACTGGCATCCTGGTTTTTGTAACCCAATGCCTGGCAATATCTGCCATGATGAGCAAGCATCAGAAGCTCACTGCTATACATGATATATGTGGTGCATGGAATGGTATTGGTGCTGCTATCAATGTGCTGTGGCAACAAACCAAAATTGCTTCATCACCACTGGCAATACTCCTCACACTGGTGTACCTTGGCTGCATTTCCAGCCTACACATCATTTCATCATCTGTTATCCAATTTGAGGCATTCAACAACACACTCATACAGGCTGTCCCATCAACCATGACATGGCCATCTTCATCTGTTAATCTTTCCAACCTTGGGTGGTATATGTTTTTACCCTCAGCAACATTGTGGCCATTGCTGCCAACTGCAAAGGGATTGACTGGAAATGTGCTATATGATGTCCCATTGCCTGAGGATGGCTACACTGGGGCATTTGTAAATGCAACCACTGTGACTGCTGAATGTGGTTTACTTCCAAATATTTCAGCTGGATCTTGGAATTCATCAAAGAATATGTATGTTGCTGAGGTGGATGGGCTTGGGGAAGTTGGCCTACCAATACCAGGTGGGTAAATTGTTTTTACATATCTTTCTCCCTATAATAATGGACCAAACTAGCAAGCATAAATGTGGTATATTCTGTTCAAGAGTCATTGGACTGGGTTTGACTGGTTTCATTTATACCTCAGTCAGCCAAAATAAATATCTTTTCTAGATCCCATGTCCAACATGCAACAATTACTTGATCTATGCAGTCTCCACTCAAATAAAACCAGGTAATCTAACTGGTGAAGGTTTTCAAGCAGATGTCAAAAGTACTACTTGTACAGGTATGGAAGTATGTAATTATTCATTTAGAGAGATTTCATTTATATTGTCTTAGATCCTTTGTTTTCTTCTTGTCTCAATGTTTCCAAATCTGTATACTTTGTGGCATGTTCTCTGAGTGCAGAAACATCAATACTTAACCTTCCCATGCAAAATGGCAGAACCAATGTATCAACAACCTCCAACAATGACCCTGAATCATGGAATGCCTGGTCACCAAGTTTAGGGACAAATTCAACTCAAGCAGTAGGTAAATGGACGGAACTTGAAGTTAATTGTATTGATATCCTTTTAGATGAATATTGCTCAAGCATCATATCATATGCTTAATGTATTTTGTCAATGGGCAGACTTTTCTTTTGGAGATGAAGAATGTGATCAATTGAGTTTTGGGGATGTGTGAGTGCTAATATGCATGGTACTGTGAATCCTTTGGTGGAAGTACAAAACAGGTACACAAATTTCTTGGTGAACATATCATGGCTTGCCAGAAGTGCTTCAATTCCAGAGAAAATAGGAAGTTTAAAAATACTAGGAAAAAGAGAAATGGAAGATGCAGTTGCACAAACTGCAGCCTCAATTATGTGGATAGGTATGTGCTCTAACAGCCTGTTGTTCATTTTAATTACAAGAATTATACAATTATCAGCAGGAGTGGTTGGACCTAATAATGGTGGCTTCCAACAGGTGGGTGGGACAAGTACCATAACTAACTCCATTCTGGAGCTAAGGTTAAATGTATGTGTGATTTCATTTTATATTGTACTAATAAGTTAATTCTTGGGATAGGTTAACACAATCTCAGTAGGCTTTTCCCAGATATTATAAACATGAACTAATACATACTGTATATATAGGTTGTTATTGGCTTGGTCAGCTCCTCCATGCTTTTGGCCATAGCAGTTTCAATGCTTTATGATTCCCACTCAAAATCTAAGAAGGGATCAATACTCAATGCAGGTGTTCTGGAAAATATGTGGATTTCAGCTCATTCCACAATCCTGCAAGCACTAATGAAAACTACAAATAACCCCATTCTTGACCAACTAAGGTTGAGGGGAATGCAGGCTGAAGTTTGCTATGCTGATCTGACATCAAAGTCCACTGGATCAATCAATAACAATGGCAGTAACCCCACAGTCAATCTTGAAACCTATGTAAGGTGGCAAAAAATTTCCACAAAAGGTATGTACATAAATCTTATATTGTATATAATAATAAAAGTATTAATTCTGATTTGTTTAAAAGGATTTACTTCTATGAGTTTGTTATGCTATGTTCTCCATGGCATCCTTCTGGTTCTTCACATGGTCCTAATTTCACTTCTTAAACATCACCCAGAGCATTCCATAATAATGCTCTTGGATAATCCATGGATAACAACCACACTATCTGTGTCCCTTCAAGCATTTTATGTGGTAAGTCTGTCAATATTTGTTTCTACTACAAACTCCAGTTGGTTTGTTATATAGATCTACACTGCTGTGTTATTGTTTATCACACAGCAACTTGCTATCTCATTCATCATCTCAAAAAGTCACTATTTGACAGCCATCAATGATGTCAATCAGGCATGGACTGGCATTGGATCTGCTCTATATACACTGTGGAGCCAAACCAGGATGGCATCATCTGTTTTTCCTATTGTGGGGGTAGTGATCTATTTGGCATGTGTTTCCACCCTCCATATTGTCTCTTCCACCATCATGCAGTTCACAGCCTTCAACAGCACTTCTGTTATCCCTATCAGGTCAGAAGTAACCTGGCCAAACAGCACCAATATTGCAAATGGTGTCTGGCAAGGCTCTGTTCTAATGGTGCCTCCAATCAGCTTGGTTTCCAACCTGCAGACAAATGGCCTACTTAATAACACCCTCTATGATATCTTGGACTCAACCAATACCAGTTTTGTGAATACAACAGTGAATGCAACTTCTGTGCAGACATCTTGTGGCCTATTGCCAAATCTGACATTTTCATCTCTATTTCTCAACTCCACTGTCAATGGCCTTGATCTTGTAACCATCTGGTTTGATGATGCAAGTATGTATCTTCACCATCTCAACTTCACAGACAACATACCAAATTACAATACTTAACCATATACACAGTTCCACGGGCACTTAGATCATTATATTCTAATATGAAGAATTTGATTGTCAGTGTTTCACCCATACTACCTGTATGTAGCTTGTTTCTATACTGTATATTTCTACCTTGATTTTGCTATGCTCATTGGAATTTTTAGTCAGGAGATTGCCCACTTTGTTCTCAATGCCTTTTTTTCCTACTCACAGCTGGTGTTGAATTGGACCCATCAATCAGTGGTGATACAATAAATATCAGTGTTAACATTGCAAATAGTGGGTATCAAAATCACATATAAAAATCATATTGCTTACTTTTGTAGATAATGACCCTCCAATAATGGCTTATCTTGCAGCATGTACTTTGTCATCACAGACAAAGCATGCAACCTTAGATGTTCAAGCCAACACTCTAAGTCAAGTCTCTATACAAGAAGGCCCACAATTATGGAAACTCTGGTCTCCTGAATTGAGTACAAATTTGTCTGGACAATTCACAAATGAGGTGGGGTAGTAAATTTTGCAAAGGATAAATTTATTTAATCAATCTTTAGGTGCATAGTATTTTTTATGAAAGTGGATTTGGGATCTGTCCAGATGCTGGATTGACAAGTTGCTCTATGCTGAGCAAGTAAGTATTTTTCAAGTTATCTGATATGTGTATTACTAAGCTAAGTAATCATATTACAAGTACATCATATCCAGCTCAAAACAACACACTTTACACATTGTCACCAAACCAGTTAGAGACAGTGATTAGTCAAGTAGTGGCATCTATGGTTTGGATTGGTATGCAATATTTTATATGATTTATAATACTCATCTTGATTGTGCTTTCCAAAGGTGGTCAATTGGGATCAAACCAAGGAGGATTTGATATGACAATTTGAGAAAGCCAAGTTCTACAAGAGATCATTGCTTGGAGGCTCAATGCAAGCAAATTTACTTTTTATACATATACTGTAACTGCTTTATTGATATAAAATCACAATAGATCAATGAAACTCCTGTGAGTTTATATTATGTATGTAGCATGTTCCATATGCATGTGTTGATCAAACTTTAAGGTTTTTGTTGCCACTGGAGTATCATTGATCATGTTTCTACTGACATTCTATATTGTCAAAGCACCATCAAGACTCATGAAATCTAAGCCCAGTGTCACTGGACTAAGTATTTTGGAGATTATATGGATTACTGTTCATTCAGAGATTATTTGTGAGCATATGGCAGAAATTGACAAGCCTCTGCAAGATGATCTTTGCAAAGCATCTATGTTCAAAATATGCCTTGGACATATTAGAGGTCATCAGTCAACTGGGGGAGAAAGTGAACTCTTTTTGGAATAAAGGGTAATGTACCATTTTTTTTCAATAGTCATATTATATTTTTAACTTCAAATATCAACACAGAATCACATCCAGATTGCATTTGTACATGCATGAAAAAGAGCTCACTATATGCATTTCTTGAAACTTTCTTGTTATAGTTTGTTGAATAAATTTGATCAGTTTTGAACATCCAATACATAGCCTTGTTTGATCAAAATACATATTGAATGAATTCTGTGAATCATGAAATAATGACCCATTTGAATTGAAAGTTGATTATCAAGTCCCACTTAATGATAAATTTGTCAGTTAACCAAGATCTTCCATCCACTGGGACTGTAGCATGTGGAAAAAATGATCAGATTTATGTTAGATGACTCACAATTTATCATAGCAGCCTTACATGGCATGAATGCCTTCCCATGTTTTGGCTGTGGATCAAAACTCCATCTGTCTTGAAGACCAATCCAGGAAATCATATCATCATTGGAAAAATTGTAAAGAAAATGATGAGAAAGCTCTAATTATTTCAACACTACATATGTTACTTGCAAAAATGGAACATAATTATGTGAGAAATCCAGCATTTTTTTTATTGAGATCATCTTGAAGCAAGGCAGCTTGGCCATCAACTGCATTGTCTAGCTGGTTCATAAGGTCACATTTTGTATTTTTCAATATGCTTTCAATAACAAATGCTGAATTTCTCATACAATCATGCTTCATTTTTACCAGTAACATAATGTTGAGATACACATAATTAAAACTTTCTAATGATTCTCTTCACAATTTGTTCAATGATGACATAATTGTCCCCACCCAGTGATCACTCTTCAAAATCATTGTCTGTTCTTTCTTTCCTTTCAAGACTGGCTAAGATCCAACTTAATGGCTTGCCACTTTCTCCACAACAAAGAGAGGGGTTATTGTAGACAGCATAGCACTAGGTGCAGGAAATCATGTCATTGTTGAACAAATTGTGAAAAAAATAATGAAAAAGTCTTAATTATTTCATGATTATGTTGCTGGCATAATTGGAATAAAATTATATTAAAAATTCAGCATTTTTGCATTGAAAACATGTTGAAATAAATGAAAAAGTTGCCTTATAGTAATGATTAAATTTTGCTAGACCATCACATAGGATGTTACTTAATTTTTGTTAAAGTATAAATTTAAGAAAAAATCAAATTGCCAGCTACCAACTGGGAATTAATTATTACAGTATTTTGCTCATGTCAAAATTGGATTGTATTAATTCAATTTTGTCAGCTACAATATCAATGACATAAATTTAAACAAATATGTAAGATTGGTTGATTCAAATGTTTTCAATCAATTATATCAATGAGAAAAATAAACTAAAATCAAAATAATAAAATTAAAACAAAATTGGATGTCAATGTTGAACAAAGCTGCTTAACCTGCATATGCACAGGAACATGGTAGATACAATAAGAATTGGATGGTACTCATTTAGATATTATGTACATAGTGCATTTGAAAGAATATCAATATCTGCCAAATCATAGCCATCAACTTGATAAGAATGATGATCCAGTTGATCCAGATGACCATCCAGTGGATGTGGACAATGATCCAGTTAATAAAGATGATAGTCCAGGTAATGAAGATGACTATCCACTTGGTCCAGATAAGTATTTAAGTAATTGTAAGCTATGTGTTTGGATACCCTATTATTTGGACTAGCCAGAAATATATTACTCAGTCATAACCAAATGTTTTCCAAAAAATAGAAGTTCCAACATATTTGTCCTCTACTGTGGTGTTATGAGCTGATTGCCATGCATCCATGTGGTCTGGATGGTCATCCATTTGTTTTGGATTGCCATGCACTTGGTCTGGATGACCATCCATTTGGTTTGGAATACAATGCACTTGGTCTGGATGACCATCTGCTTGATCTAGATGGTCATTCACTTGGTTTGGATTGCAATGCACTTGGTCTGGATAACCATGTACATATAGTTCATTTGGATTGCCATCCAGTTGGTTTGGATTGCAATCCACATGTTCTGGATGGCCATCCAGTGGCATCCACTTGGTTTGGATGACCATCCAGTTGAGTTGGATTGCCATGCACTTCATCTGGATGACCATCTAGTTGGTTTGAATTGCAATCCATTGGGTTTAGACTGTCATCCATTTTGTTTAGATGACAATCTGGTTGGTTTGGATTGCAATCCAGTTGGTTTGGATTGCAATCCAGTTGGTTTGGATTGCAATCCAGTTGGTCTGGATGGCCATCCACTTTGTCTGGATGACCATCCAGTAGGTTTGGATTGCAATCCACTAGGTTTGGACTATCATCCATTTTGTTTAGATGGCAATCCAGTTGGTTTGGATTGGAATCTACTTGATTTGGACTGCCATCCACTTGATCTAGGTGCCCATGCAGTTGGGTTGGATTGCAATCCACTTGGTTTGGATGACCATCCAGTTGATTTGGATTGCAATCCACTTGGTCTGGAGACCATCCACTTGGTTTGGATGACCATCCAGTGGTTGGGATTGCCATTCACTTGGTTTAAATGATTATTCAATTGGTTTGGATTTGAATCCACATGATTTGGACTGCCATCCACTTGATCTGGATGACCACCCAGTTGGGTTGGAATGCAATCCACTTGGTCTAGATGGCCATCCACTCTGTTTGGATTGCCATCCACTTGGTCTGGATGTCCATCCAGTTGGTTTGGATTGGAATCTACTTGATTTGAACTGCCATCCTCTTGATCTGGGTGACCATGTGGTTGGGTTGGATTGCAATCCACTTGGTTTGGATGGCCATTCACTTGGATTGGATAACCATCTACTTGTCTTGATGATCATCCACTTGGTTTGGGTTCCAATGCACTCTGTTTAGATGGCTATCCACTTCATTTAGATAGCCATCCACTTAGTCTGAATAGCCATTCATTTGATCTGGATGATTATCCACTTGGTTTGGACAGCCATCTACATGATCTGGATGACCATCCAGTTGGTTTGGATAGCAATCAATTTGGCTGGCATTGCCATCCAGTTGATTGGGATTGTCATCCACTTTGTCTGGATGACCATCTAGTTGGTTTGAGTCATAATCCACTGGGTTTGGACTGTGATCCATTTTGTTTGGATAGCTATCCAGTTGATTTGGATTGTAATCCACATTGGCTAGATGGCCATCCAGTTGGTTTGGATTGCAATCCACTTGGTCTGGATGACCATCCAGTTAGTTTAAATTCTCATGCACTTGGTCTGGTTTGCAATCCACTTGATTTGGATAACCATCTACATGGTCTGGAGGACAATCCAGTTAGTTTGGATTGCAATCCACCATTGCCTTCTGCTTGGTTTGGATTGCCCTCTGCTTGTTCAGGATGACCATCCAGTTGGTTTGGATTGCCATTGACTTGGTCTGGATGACCATACAATTGGTTTTGATTGCAATCCAGTTGGTCTGGATGGCCATCCACTTGGTTTGAATTATCATTCACCTGGTCTGGATGATCATCCAGTTAGTTTGTTTTGCTATCCAGTTGGTTTGGATTGCTATTCATTTGGTCTGGATGACCATTCAGTTGGATTGGATTGTCATGCACTTGGTTTGGAAAGCCATGTGCATGATTTGGATTGCAATCCACTTTGTCTGGATTGCCATCCTGTTGGTTTTGACAGTCATCCACTTGGTCTGGAGTCTGGACAGTCATCTACTTGGTCTGGATTGCAACCCACTAGGTATGGATACCCATTCACTTGGTCTGGATGACCATCCAATTGATTTGGATTGCAATCCAGATGCTTTTGATGGCCATCCAGATCATGTGCATTGTAATCCAAATCAAGTGGACTGCAATCCAAACAAATTGGTTAGTTATCTAGACCAAATGTACAGTATTGCCATCCAAACCCAGTGGAATGTGATTGAAACCAACTGGTTGGCCATCCAGACCAAGTGAATGGCATACCAAATCAACTGGATGGTCATCCAGACCAGATGGATTGTGATTGAAACCAACTGGGTTGTAATCCAAACCAACTGGATGGCCATTCAAACCAACTAGATTGCAATCCAACCCAACTGGATGGCCATCCAAACCAAATGAATGGCAATCCAGACCAAATGGGTGGCTATCCAATTGAAATGGATTGCAATCTAAACCAACTGGATGATCATCCAGAACAAGTGGATGGTTATCCAAATGAAGTGGATGGCCTTCCAAATGCAGTGAATGGCCATCCAAACCAAGTGGATGGCCATCCAGATCAAGTGGATTGCAACCCAAACCAACTGGATGGTCAACCAGACCAAGCAGAGGGAATTCCAAATCAACTGGATTGCAATCCAAACCAATTGGATGGTCATCCAAACTGAGTGCATTGCAATCCAAACCAACTGGATGGCTATCCAAACCAAGTGGATGCTCATCCAATCCCAGTGAATGGCCATCCAAACCAAGTGCATGGCAATCCAGGCCAAGTGGATTGCAATCCAAACCAAGTGCATGATCATTTAGACCAATTGCATGGCAATCCAAACCAACTGGATGCTCATCCAATCCCAGTGAATGGCCATCCAAACCAAGTGCAATGGCAATCCAGGCCAAGTGGATTGCAATCCAAACCAAGTGCATGATCATTTAGACCAATTACACGGCAATCCAAACCAACTGGATGGCTATCCAAACAAAATGGCTGACAGTTCAAACCTAGTGAATTGCAATCCAAACCCACTGGATGGTCATCCAAACCAACTGGATGACCATGCAAACAAAATGGATGACCATCCAGACCAAGTGGATGGCTATACAAACCAAGTGGATGGCCATACAAACCAAGTGAATGACAATCCAGATCAAGTGGATTGTAATCCAAACTGATTGGATGGTCATCCAGACTGAGTGGATGGCAATCCAAAACAACTAGATGTTCATTCTGACCAAGTGGATTGCAATCTAAATCAACTGGATGTTCATCCAGACCAAGTGAATGGCTATCTAAACTAAGTGAATGACTATCCAGACCAAGTGGATGGCCATCCAAATCAAGTATATAACCAGTGGATGTGGGCAATGATCCAGTTAATGAAGATAATGGTGCAGTTAATGAAGACAACTATCCACTTGGTCCAGATATGTAAATACTTTAGTACTAGTAAGCTATGTGGTTGGATATACCCAAATGCTTTCCAAAAAATAGTATTTCCAACATGTTTGTCCTCTACTGTGGCATTATGAACTGATTGTCATGCTGGACTGCAATCCACTTGGTCTGGATGGACATCCTTTTCATCTCAATAGCCATCCGCTTGAGTTGGATGATAATCCATTTGTTTTGGATTGCTGTGTACTTGGTCTGGATGACTATCTAGTTGGTTTGGACTGTGATCCATTTAGTTTGGATAGCAAATCAGTTTGTTTAGATTGCAATGCACTTGGTTTGGATGACCATCCACTGTGTTTGGATTGCAATGCACTGGGTTTGGATTGCCATTCATTTGGTTTGGATGGCCATCCAGTTGGTTTGGATTGCCATCCAGATGTTTGGATTGCTATCCACTTGGTCTGGATAACCATCCAGTTGGTTTGGATTGCAATCCACATGGTTTGGATCACCATCCAGATGTTTGGATTGCTATCCACTTGGTCTGGATGACCATCCACATGGCTTGGATTGCAATCCACTTGGTCTGGATGACCATCCACATGGTTTGGATTGCTATCCACTTGGTCTGGATGACCATCCAGATGGTTTGGATTGCAATCCATTTGGTCTGGATAACCATCCACATGGTTTGGATTGCCATCCAGATGTTTGGATTGCTATCCACTTGGTCTGGATGACCATCCACATGGTTTGGATTGCCATCCACTTGGTCTGGATGGCCATCCACATGGTTTGGATTGCAATCCAACTGGTCTGGATAACCATCCACTTGGTCTGTGTTATGCAGAGCATACCTTATGTAGACCAAGACCAAGTCGAAGGGATACCAACAAGCAGGACACTCACGAAGAGGTATGACTCAGCTCGAAGGCGACGAAGGACAATGACTATACGCCTAGAAGGCGGACTAAGAGGTCGAGGGACTGAGGAGACTGAGAGACTGAGGGTGACTCAAGAGGATATGCTAGATTGCACAGATCGAGAATACAGAACAAGTAGATCAACTACTAGACTATATACCAGGCGATGCGTAAGCATAGAATGTTGCAGAACAATGAAGAAGGAAAGGATGTGTCATCAAAGAGTAATCAAGGTGAAGTAATGAAAGAGACACGTCACCGTTTTAGTAAGAAGGGATGACAAAGATGTGCGTGTGCACTCTAACGAAAAGGGAAGTGAAGGAAAAAGTGGTGTAAAGGAAGATGATTGTAACAGTCTGGACAGTCATCTACTTGGTCTGGATTGCAACCCACCAGGTATGGATACTCATTCACTTGGTCTGGATGACCATCCAATTGATTTGGAATGCAATCCAGATTCTTTTGATGGCCATTCAGAGCATGTGCATTGTAATCCAAATCAAGTGAACTGCAATTCAAACAAACTGGTTAGTCATCCAGACCAAATGTACAGTATTGCCATCCAAACCCAGTGGAATGCAATTGAAACCAACTGGTTGGCTATCCAGACCAAGTGGATGACAATCCAAACCAAGTGGATGATCATTGTCAAGTCCAGTTCCACCAGTCACCAGAGGAGCAGAGATGTGGAGTGGACATGGGGGGGAGTGGAGGTCAAGGGTCAGAGGTGGAGACAGAGATGAAGGTGAGGACTGTGGCTTCAGGTGTGCCTGCGCCTTTGTACTGCCCTGTCCTCATATTTCAGAGAATGGAGTAGTTGGAGGTACAATGATAGCCTAAGCTACTGAGGCAGACAGAGAGCAAGAAGAGAAGAGAGGACAAGGAATTGACCAGAGGTTGACCAGAGGTAACTTAGTCGATTTTCAAACTGAGGAGTAAGTCCTCAGCAAGAGCAGATTAAGTACATGCACGATGGAAGCTGTACTAAGGGTGAACAGAGGGTGGATTACTACTACAGGGAGGACGGAGTACAATGGCAGGGACAGATGCAGGTCTAGAGTGGATTGGCAAACTACATACAGGGATGAGAACAGGGACCTGCCAGGGACAATGGACAAGTCAGGGAAAGGCAGAGTTGTCGCCCAGTGGCAGACAATGAGTGGTGGAGTGCGGAGGGAGTGATGCGACAGTGGATCGCAGGCAGAGAAGACAGAGAATGGTATGGATGATGCAGAGAAGACACGGGATGTGACAATCATCCAGACCAAGTGAATGGCAAACCAAATCAACTGGATATTACACTTGGTCCAGGTAGGAATGAATATAGGATCAAAGGGAATGAGAGATGAGGGTCAAGGGTTTAAAGAGTCAGTCCAGATACTCACCAGATGACCAGAGGTTCAACCAATAAACTAATCAGTGAAGGATCAAAGATTCCAGTCAACAAGACTGGTTTGAAGAAGTCATCCAACAAAGAGTTGATGAAGGAGACCAAGAGGACAAGGTATGATTGAGTAGAACTAAGCTAGAGTACAATCAATGTAAAACTTAGGCTTATGTAGGGCTCATGGTTAAAGTTCTGATTAAGTAGAAAAGATAAGGAATGCCTCATGGTGAACATAAAGACCATGAGGTGATGGAAATGAAAGACATGAGGCAAAAGAACAAAGGTGTGTGACGAATGTGTTGTACATTCTAGAACACTCTAAAGAAGGATGAAAGACACCAGGTGATGCCAGTCTATCATATGATAAGAAAAAGGAAAGGGGAATCATAACACTAGATGGTCATCCAGACAAAATAAATTGTGA
Organism: Boletales sp. KT-2023a; assembly: GCA_038090395.1. NCBI lineage: Eukaryota > Fungi > Basidiomycota > Agaricomycetes > Boletales > Boletales sp. KT-2023a. Next base: position 15,447 of record JBBPMP010000637.1, read on the forward strand.
TTGAAATCAATTGGATTGTAATCCAAACCAACCAGATGGCTATTCAAACCAACTAGATTACAATCCAACCCAACTGGATGGCCATCCAAACCAAATGAATGGCAATCCAGACCAAGTGGATTGCAATCCAAACTATGTGGATGGTTATCCAGACCAAATGGATTGCAATCCAAACCATCTGGATGGTCATCCAGACC
>JBBPMP010000638.1:0-15597 GCA_038090395.1 Boletales sp. KT-2023a
CACTTTCTAATGTTGAAGAACTCATCATAGGCCACAAAGCGACTGCTGGCCTTCTGCTGGATGAAAACATTCTTCAGCACAGCCCAGGCCTTAGTGGGGTCATCCTGGTTCACTCTGATATGGACTTGTTGGTCAGGCACAATGCTGAGCATCAACTTGCCTGCAGCCTTGTCCTGTTGGATGTCCCAAGCAGACACTCAGCTCCAGCAGCAGTGGGGCAAGTCTCTTTGTGATCAACAAGTCTCCACAGACCTTTGGAGCTGAGTAGGGCCTTCATCTTCTCACTCCAGGTGATGTAGTTGGCACCAGAGAGAGGCTGAATGCGATGGGAGTGGTGTGGTTGTTCTGAAGACATTTTGGCTAAGCAAGAAGTTTTCTTCAAGCGACAAATGGTGGAATGGGTGCAACTAGAGTGCAGGGCTCATAACCTGTTGAGCAGCTGGAGTCACACAGCTGGAGTCCACTGTCAGAAACTAGAATTGAGTGAAGTAGATACTACACACCTGGAGTCCACTTCAGAAACTGAAGAAAGCAAAGACAGTGGACTCCAACATATTAACTATGTGGTAAACAAATCCAAATAGTCAGTCACAATGTGACTGACAAGTAAGTAACCAAAAAACCAAAAAGCGCAAAGTGCACAATCAAAGCATATCCAACAATTAATGGAATTGCAAGATGTGCTTCATTGTTGAGTCCATGGGCTTCACCTGGTCATATTCTGATGCCTCAGTCTATGTGTTTGTGTGAGGTGATGTCCAGATCATCCTGCCAGTCTTTGTTTATGATATGACCTTTGCATCCAAGTCTCTGCCTGCAATCAAGCAGGCAATTGCTGATCTTCAGAAGTGCTTCAAACTGTGTGATCTGGGGCCTACCACAGAGATTTTGGGCATCAAGATCAACCACAATCGCTCAAAGTGCTCCATGATGATCTCCCAGCAGCAGTACTACACAGATATGCTTACTCACTTCAATATGGCTGATTGCAAGCCAGTCCAGACCCAAATGGAGCCAGGTCTCTGCTTATCGTGTGATCAGTCACCCAAAACCACTGAGGAGCATGGTTTCATGCACTCCATTGACTATGGGGGTGCTATTGGCTCACTGCAGTACCTCACCTGCACCACTCACCCAGATATCGCATTTTCTGTTGGTCAGCTCATTTCCTTCAACTCTGATCCAGGTGCAGCACATTGGAATGTGGTCAAGCACCTGTTTCACTACATCAAGGGCACTCTGCACTATGGTATCACCTATTCACCTCTTTCTTTGACTTCTGAGCTGTTTACCACCTATTCTGATGTGAGTCATGGTGGTTGCAAGGACACTGGACGCTCTACCAGTGCATATGTAGTCAAAATCGGTACTGGTGTTGTTTCCTGGATGTCCAAGTGGCAAACCATTGTTGCACTGTCCATCACTGAGGCCGAGTATGTTGCTGCATGCAAAGCTGGCAAGGAGATCATTTGGATGCACAAACTGATGCAGGAGCTTGGGTTTGAGCTTACTGTGCCATCCACACTCCACATGGACAACCAGTCAGCAATTCATGTTGCAAAGCATCTGGAGCACCATGGGAGGATGAAGCACTTGGATCTGCAATGGTACTGGCTCAGGGATATGGTAGATAAATGCTCCATTTCACCTTCTTTCATTCCCATTGCAAATATGCTGTCTGATTTACTCACAAAGGCATTACCTAGAGTTAAAGTGCAGCATTTATGCACTATGCTTGGACTTGGTTTAATTCAGTAAGTTTGGCTTCTTTGCATCAATGCACAATCAGGGGGGAGTGTGAGATGTGCATTGATTGTGCACTTTGCGCATTTTGAACTAGTTTGGTTACTTACTTGTCAGTCACATTGTGGCTGACTATTTGTATTCAGTTTCTGACAGTGGACTCCAGGTGTGTAGTATTTACTGTACATCACTCAATTCCAGTTTCTGACAGTGGACTTCAGCTGTGTAACTCCAGCTGCTCAACACTGGCATTATCGTTTCATGCACCACAATTCCAGACATCAAATCACTTTTGGAGCATGATCTGGTCACTGGAATGAAGCTGGACAGCAAGTCTGCACCTGATCCCATCTGTGAGCCATGCTTCACTGGCAAAATGCATGCCAATCCATTTCCTAGCTCTCAATCTTGTGCTGCTTGTCCTCTTGAGCTCATTCACTTCAATGTACATGCCATCCTTACCCCACATTCTCTGGGCACTGCTATTGGGTGACATTCAGTGATGATGGAATTGGAAGGACGAATCTTTCCAGCGTCAAGGTTTTCTTGGAGGAAGTCTTCTGTTGCCTTTCATTCTTCAGGGTTAAGAGGGTAGATCTTGCTGACCTTAGGTATGAAGGTTTTGTCAAGATTGATCTCATGGTCATAAGATCTGGAGGGAGGAATGTGATCGGTGGCTTCTTTTGAGAAGACTTCTTCAAATTGTTGGTATTCAGGGGGTAAGATGGTGTCAGGATTGCCGTCTTTTGCCTTCATGGCAAGTTTGGTGGCCTTGGTGAGGCAAACGTGTTGGGGGGATCCGATAGGGTAATCTTTGCCATTGAATTTTCCACCTGATTCAATGACATGGTCAATGGTGCAGAGGTGTTGTGCTCTCTCGCAGAAGGACTGAGGATCTTCGAATTGAAGGTATCGACAGAGGTGGCTTATTTTCAGGTTGTGGTTCCCATAAATGTGGTTGATGGGTCAGAAGGTGTTCTGAGGAGTATATAACTCCTTGGTTTGATCGCAGGTTTTGGAGATGGTGACTCTTCCCTTGTTCCAGTTGATGGTGGGATTGGTATCCTTGAGCCAGGGGTGGCCTAGGATAAGGTTTTCCTTTCTGCAGTGCATTATGTGGAAGCAGACGTGTTGCACTATGTTTTGGAGGCAGATTGGGATCAGGGTGGTGAACTTGATGGCTCCGTTTTGGTTGGAGGTGCCATTGATGTTTCAGACTGGGATGGGGACTTGGAGTTGTTCGAGGGGTAATTGGTTTCTTTTGGCAAAATGCCAATCAATGCAAGAGATGGTGGTACCAGAATCAACTAGTGCTTGGGTTTCAACCTCTTGAGATGCGCCCTTGATGATAGAAACTGGAAGATAAATAGAGTTTCTTTCATTGGTTTTGTTAAATACAGGGGTGCATCTATGGTTGAGGGAGGGGTCTCGTGTTGAATGAGTCCTCCAATTTAAAAATCCACTTTTTGGATGGAGTGGTCCTCCATCTCTTCATCGTCATCTATCTCTGAGATTGATGCCATGGTTTGCCTAACCTTTTTAGGGAAGGATCAGTGTTGGGGGGTTCTGGAGTTGGAATATGTGGGGCAGTTCCTGGAGTTATGTCCAGCCTTACAGCAATGGAAGCATAAGCCTTTCTCGAAGCATTGCTTTTGCTCTGCTTTGGTAAGCTTTGTGAGTTGGACAGCATCTACGTCCATGGCATTGGGGTCTTGTTGGGGGTGATGCGTGGGGCGGTGGAGGGCAGTGTGTTGGAACTGTGTGAAGAAGTGCATAGCCTTCTCGTACCATCCAGAGATGTCAGTAGGTACAGTATCCATGGATAGGATGTGGTACATGAGGAAGGTGGGAAGTCCCATGGAGAAATAACTGATGAGGATGTTTTCATCAATGATTTTGGAGATTTGTACATGATTCCGGAAATCAGTGATGTAGCATGTGAGATCAGTTGCAGTTGGTCAGCCAGTTATCTTGTGAAAGCAGTGTGATTGATGGAGCTATCCATATGAAGGCTTGCCCTTATATATGTGGGTGGATACAGGATACCAAAAGCATATCAGAAAGAAGGCATGTGAAATCAGTATGTGATCAGAGTGGTAGGAATGCAACTGGATGGTTAGCCATTTGCCTTACACCTGCCTTACAGATAAAAACAACTGTACTAAAGAAACAATGAAATCAGGATTGCATACAACATCATGCTCCATGCAGCCTGTACTGCTCAAAAATGTGAAGGTCAATTTATCTATTTAAGTAGAAAGTGTCAGTGGTTGACATGGTATGATTGTGCTTCCAAAGTGGGCTAACAGCACCAGATGGAAATCTAGAAATTAGGTGACATGGTTGGATAAGTTCCATACAGTTTTGTTGTTCAAGTTAATTTGTAATGTATATACCTCTGATATTGAGTTGTAAAGATCCATTTATGTTGTATTGCCCCATACATAGCACCAGTAGGAATTGGTTGAATGACCAATATGTACAAGGACAATGTAGAATGCTAAGCTCACTACAATGGCTGATGTTGTAAGTGATGCAACTCTCCATTGCATCAGTAATGACATAAACTACATATTATGCTATGTAAATATACTGGTTACTATAGCCATTTCCTTTTTTCCCTAATATCCACATGCTCGTATGACTGGCTTGGATGGTACCCAGATTTTACTGGTGCTGTAGTACCTTCTTTGCTTAGCAATACATCACTTACTGACCAAAAATGCAGTTTTTCTTTGTGTGTGTTTTTTTATTAGTTTTGGGAACTTGTGAAATATATGGTGTATGGGGATGGATGTCCCTCTCCCATGGTATTTTGTTTTCCAGGAGTTGGCAGCCATCTCAGCCATGTGGTGTGTGGAGGTGGATGCCTCTCTCATGTATCATTTGATGAGGACTTGTGGAATGTGTGTGTGGAGCTGAATGCCTCCCTTGCACATTGTTTAGCAGGTACTTTTAGACTATGTGGTGTGTGGAGGTGGATGCCTCCCTCACACATCATTTAGCAGGTACAGTATTTTTAGAATATGCAGTGTGTGGAGGTGAATGCCTCCTTCACGTATCATTTGATGAGGACTTGTGGAACATGTGTGTGGAGGCAGATGCCTCCCTTGCACATTGTTTGTAGGTGCTTTTAGACTGTGTGGAGATGGATGCCTCCCTCACATATCATTCAATGAGGACTTGCAGAACATGTGTATGGAGATGGATGCATTCCTCACATATCATTTGATGGAACTTGTAGAATATGTGTGTGGAGGTGGTTGCCTCCCCCACACATCATTTTGTGGGGACTTGTAGAACTGGTGCATGGAGATGGATGCCTATGTTGATCATAAGGTGTTCACCACTATGATCCAATAAGGCATGAGTGCAATGTTAGCATGTACATACTTCTACCTGATAGTTAGGATGTTAAGGCAAGGTCCTCTTGCTACTTGTGTAGTTCTATTGTTGTTGGATGCTTAGCTAACCCATGTGATGAGTGAAGTTCAGCTCAAATGCTAGAAGCCCCTGGTGGTGAAAAGTCACTAAAGATGGTCTGTACTAGTACAAGCCAGCAGCATTATCTCTACTTTCATGTGAAATGGATTCAAAGTATCTTGTGGCTGATTGGCATGGCATGCATGCAGCCCCACCATACCTGTGATGATGTGCATGCCTTGCATACCACTGGTATTCTACAGTAAGTGACAAGATTATCTGAAGCCAGGACATGTCTATATGTATAGTATATCCATTACTGCATATGTACAACACAGGAAATCCAAGACAGAACTTGATACAAAAGAGTGGGAACAATGAGAAAAAAAAGTAATCTATAAACAAGTGGTATGTCAGACAATTCAAGATAGCCAGGTGCTAATCTCTATGGCCTGCCATCCAAGGGGCACCTAAAGTGAATTTCACCACTGTCATGGCTCCATTCCATGTAGTGCCAAGGATGATCAGAGGAAGGATAGTGGAATCCAGAGGCAGGAAAAGAGTGATTGAAGTGCTTCCTAGCTTTAGTGATGTTGGGCTTGACATGATCAGGAGCCAATTTTGCAAGAATGCCTTCTAGGATTGAGATGAAAATGTCATGAGTGCAAGTTAAACTTGGTGGTGAATTTCCAAGCATATCCTTGCCTGTCTTGTTCAGCTGGTCTATCATATCCAAAGGCAAAAATAAGTCAAAAAGCTTTCCAATACCATCAAAAATAGCTGGATCCTTCCAAAATGGATGAAAGCACTGGGAGATCCCTCTTCCTTTGTCCAGGTGACTGATTACCACTTCTCTCCATGTGGTAATCTTCTCATCCCATTGCAAGCATGGTGGGGGAGGTAAGATTATGTCCTTGCCATGCATCTTCTCCTGCCAATTGCACAAGGCATTGAATGGCCCAGAAAGGTTGATCATGCACTGAAGAATAACCCAAAAGAAAGACTCCAGATCATGGACAGCACTGTGTGCTATTTTTTTTCCTTGTTCATCCCAAAGTAAATCAGTTGCCATAAATAAAAGAGTCCCCTAAGGGATTGTCAGGTTGGATCCAATTGTATGAAGTAATGCTTGCTTACTGTGTGATCAAAGCATCTAGCACCATTTGCAATATCTGGATGGATAGGTATGGGGTAGCCAACCTGTTGATGGTGGCCAGGTAGTAAAAAAGCAAGTCCCCAGTCCCCAAGAATTCCATTTCTAGAGGTAGGCAGGCCAGAAGAAGGCCAATCTGGGATGGTAGAGATGTCAATCCACTTGCCAATATGAATCCAGACATTCCATGGATTGATATCTCTATGCAAAATTCTTCTTTTTGAAAATGCAAATTCATGGGCTAGAAGCAACAGATCAATAACCTAGGCACACATTCAAGATGTCATGGCACATGTATACCTTTGACTGCCTTGAGTAGAACTGTGAAAAACTCTATGCAAGTTGAGAACCACACAATGGATAAAATGATTTCCTTCATAACAAGTCTATAGTGAAGTCTTCTTTGATAAGAAACATTGCTCCTGAAACACTCAAAGGCTTAGGGCCAAGTGCAGGCGTAAGGTGTGTGAAAGTAAAATGAAAAAGAGGTGACATGCAAAGTGCAAGTGTCAGAAAGGAGGAGGAGAGTGTGCTGGTTCACACAGATACCCAGAGAGTCTAACTCTAGTAATCCTTTGAGGGGAAAACCAAGAGAACTTGACTGAAGTTCTCTGGTTCATTTATTGGGTTTAAATACTACATAGGAGTTTGTACATGTTGTAAATAGATCTAGTCAATCAAGTCCATGCTGCATCCTCAAGGATGTGGCAGCACTGGTCTACATGCATGATTGGTGAGGCATACATGCATACTACATGAGTAAAGCTGTCCATCACCTCAAGATGTGGCAGATCTAAAGATAAATGGAAAACATGTAAAACATATGGTGATCAGAGAAACATAAGGTGTCCATGCACAATGTGAAGGGAAACATATGCTTAGATCTTGTCCATTGACAAGGTGTACACCCCATAGGGGCTGTGAAGATAAGATTAGATAAGAAAAAGGGGGTCCATTGGCCCAAAGGAAAGGAACATAACAGTCCATCAGGGACCAAAAGGGAAGAGAAAAAAACATAGGAAAAGAGAGTGAAAATATAACATACGTAACAGCCCCCAGGTGATAGAGAGTTGTGCTGTCAACCACAACTTGTTTCAAAAGGGGGTCAACAACAAAGACAAGCTCATCTGTAAGCTTGGTAGGGAAGCCAGTTTTCACAGCAAAGTCTTTATTGTGGATTCCTTCAGTTCCTGCTAATTGATCTAGAAAGTAGCCTTCTGGAATCTGCCCAAAGCACAACCAGCAGTCTTTAACTGCAGCCTCCTTTGGGATGGTCCATGAAGAGGCTGATGGCCAAGGAAGGAAGGATTTGATGCTAGAGAGCAAGGATTGATCCAAGTCAGGAAGCAAATTGATATTTTGCATGAGGACTTGCAAGAGCTCAGGTTGAGCAAGGAGATCAGACTTGGAGGGAAAGCAACAAGTGCTGTGAGGTTCAGCAATGAAGATCTGAGTAGATCATCCAGCAAGTGCCCTTTGGCCAAATACACAGACAAGCAAGTGAAGCTGGATGAGTCCATTGTGCAAATCAAGATATCCAGAATCAGGTGTATTGTCATATCCAAGGAGAAAACAAGGTCCTAAGAGCATACTGCTGAAATAGGTGAGGAACTTCAAAGGGTCCTTCTTAATGTCCACTGGCTCAGTAGCAATTGCTCCCCCATGATCCACAAAACAGAGAGTCAGCTTTGAGGAACAAAGTGTGGCACCCAAGGCATGACATTGAAAATCCTCTTGATCAAACATACTGTATACCAGGCATAGGCAACAACCTCCATGAGGGCTTGATTGGCAAGAGTAGGAGTGTCACAGTATTTGATCTGACAGATGGAGAGAACATTCCTAAAATCAAAGACTGTAGTTGAGGAGTTGGGATGCTTGAGTATGAGATCAGGTTTTCATCCACCTGCAAAGGAAGCTAGCATGTCAAAAAGTGGCCATGCATATGCTACAAAAACACACCTGCACCTATAAGTGGTAAATTGGGATGACATTTGAAGTATCTTTCTTCATGGTTGATTGTAGAGAATGATGGAAATTTTGTTAGCACATCTAGCTTGTAGACCTCTTTTGCCAAGACCTCAAACAGGGAGAGAATTGACCCCTCATAATCCCCAGACCTTCCAAGCTCATGTAACTCTTGATGAAGATTAACACCAGTCCAAGCTCCTTTGTGTGTATGCACATCTGTAGGAGAAAATGAGTCCAGGTTCATAGGTGTAAAGTGTTGAGAATGTAGTATGACATTCATACCAACAGTCATTGACATGTGACTGTAAAGGACACATGACTATGATCACCTGACTATATCTTAGTCAGAGATCACCTGATCACATAGTGTGACAGAGAACGTTACTTATGACATCACATGTCATAGAACATTATAGAATGTTGTAGAACATTCTACATGATTATGTAAATAATCATGAAGTGGTATGACTTTCATTTAACACTATCATGTGATTAGAGATCTATTTGCTATTGGTTAGAACAATGAGCTTCATACACTATTGGCTAGAATCTCATAGAATAGACCAAATAGTACCATACAAGACTGTATTAAGGCTGCTCTTACAGCCTAGAGTAGTAACAATGCTTGTACTCGTACAATGACTACAACCCACACATTGTTCATCCCTCACACAAGGAGAAAGGAATTGGTTGCCCTTTGCATCATTGTATTATCCTAGTGAGTGATCCCACTAGAGAGCACTTCTCCTCTGTCCCTTTGCTGCTGTTCAAGTATGATAGTCCACTATCTATTATCTCAAAAGGTTATGAACCCCACTTAGGCAGTTCATAGAGGATTGCTTTTGCTTGGACATATAGGTGTTCATCTTTTGCACACCGATGCCACCTGCCATACCAGCTTATACGATGGTCTGGACTACAATTCTCCATGCTATCTGCAAGTGTTTACTTCTCATCTATCACTCGTTCAGACAAGGAGTCGTCATGATCAATCACAATCAACTCATGGTCATTCGCTACCTTGGTGGAGCTCTTCAGCTTCACATCTTCCATTCCTATTTCTACCTCACATTCACTCATTTCGATCATGTACTAAACATCTCATACACAGATCGAAACATGAGTAGAATTGCACAAGACTCTCCAAGTCCTAGAAACCCTTTTGTACCCAATCCACCTGTGGAATGTCCATCAAGTCCATTGCCTCCAAGGTACAGTCCTACTGCACCTGATCCAGTCATACCGGACAATCCATCACCTGCATCATCACAGAGACAACCTGCTACTCAGCAGAGCCCTACCCCCACCTCATTGCAGAGATCAAGTCATTGCCCAAGACACCCTAGTCCCAATCCAGTACACTGTACTGAGACTATCCCTATACCAGTTGATTCAACTGAGATCCATCCAGGAGTTCACTTTCATATCCCTTGTCCAATCTGCAAAGGCAGAATTGAACTAGGAGAAATCCACCATCATGGTGAGAGGGATTATATCAGACATTACTCAGGATCTGACGACAACAGATGCATGTTAGCATCTATTGTTATAAGAGGAGAATCTGAGCACAGATCACCCTCATCATCAGAACCAGTAAGTATTCCACCAGGGACCTTTAGGGGAGCACCCTACAGTCTTCTGTCTGCTGCCATAGAGCAAGCAAGAGCATTGATGAACAGCCCTAACAGGTCTTCACCCAATGACTCTCCCCCAAGCTCTCAGAACAGCAATGTCCCTCTTGCCATCCCTCCATGATGTTCTCCATCAGGCTTTCCCCATGTTGGCAAACAAAGAACCTCTTCAGCCAGTTGCAGGACTGAGCCAGATCCCACTCCTCCCAATTCAGCATCCTCAACCCTTGTCTCTCAACCGGTCTCTCTTGCTCGATCAAGAGAATCTTCAAGCTCTTTCAGTCTCTTCTCACAAGCAGTCACTGCTCCAATTGACTTATCCACTGTCACCAACACTGCCTCTTCCCCCACACATCTCGATAGTGAACTTCACATACCCCAGGGAATCTCTCCTGGAAGAACACCATGTTCCCAACAAACAAGTCATTCATCAAATGTGTGAAGAAGCACTAGCCCGAGATCATCAATACATTTCTGACTGCCAACCCCTGCCAGTCGAGACCATTCAGCAGTTCCATCTAGGGTACTGTAGGCAACTGCATGGGTATATTGGTGGGTACTTTGGTGGGTATACCCATGCAGTTGCCTAGGGCACTGTTGAATGATAGGGGATGATGAAGTAATGATGGACGACCTGCTGATGCAAGAAGAAGTCAGCAGAGAAGCAAGGATCGACACTCAAGGGAGACAAGGGATCTACAGATGCTTTGAGAACCCTCCTCTGGAGGAGCTGGATGCAGATTCCTTTTGTTCGGTTCACTGGTCAATGGTATATAACCTGACAGTGCTGACCAGCTTGATTCACACTCCCCTGGACTATTCCATTCCCAAATATCATTGTGCATGGTTCTACAAAACCCAATGCCTTCACCAGCTATCAACTCAGCCTCACGAGGTCATCAAACTGGAGCTGCTACATTCACAATACATGAAAGTGGGGATGTACCCCTTTTACCCACTTCATCAAGCACACTTCTGAATGGAGCATCTGCTCCGGGTGGGCTCTTCCCCTCATCAGGTGATTCCTTTCCAATTGATGCCACTCAAGTCAGGATTCCACCTATCCCTGAACTTCCTCCGACTTCCTGGAGAGATGCTTCGAGACACTCTTGAAGCAAACAGCTGGGCTTTCCCCTCAGCCACATATGAGGCATCATGGTCAAACTTTATGGTCAGGAATCAGGGTTTTGAGATCTTCTGGCACGATATATTTCCTCCTCTTTATGACAATTTTGTTTTATTTAAATCAACCAAACCAGTGATGATTCATCCAGTAGCAGTCTGGGCATACACTGAGACCCTTAGGAGAGGAGACTGTTTCTTCCATACATGGAAGGGAATGAGTCATCAGACATGGATGAGGATCGAGGAGAAAGAAAGGAGATTTCATTGGAACACAGAGATAAGATTCCTTCCACACTACAGACATCTAATGGCTCTCCAGAAACACTTATGGGATGTTGCTGGCACCCCTGGAGAAGCTGTTTCTGCAGCAGTACTTGGTGGAACCTATCAGCAACCAAAAAGAAAAGCTGCAGCAGAGGGCGAGCAAAGATGTAAAGCTTGCAAACTTACTTAGTAGTGACAAAGGACTATCTTTTCTTACTCCTTCTCTTCATCGGACTTGGCCTTTGGGCAATCTCTCCTATGTGATGTACACTTTTGATTTACCTTTCTCTTACCTTTCATATTTAGATGTGCATGCAGATTTTCATTCCACACACATCAAACATTTTCTGATCACATATCATACTGTTATGCATCGAGAGCTTCACTTTAATAGGACTCCATTATATCCCATTGTGGCAAACCCACACTTCTTCGAATATCTTTGGTTCGATACATTTGCTTTGAAGGTTGATAACCCTTTACCAGACTCTTGGAAACCAAAAGACGAGAGCAATGATCTGTTTACCAAATTCAAAAGAAAGCTTTACTATGAAAGGAAGAAAAGAGAAGCAGACAAAAGGAGATATAGACAAAGCTTGATCTGGGCAATCAAGCATGGACTACCGCTACCACTGACTCCACATGTATCAGGATTACAAACTCCACAAGGAGTAACAGGTTCTAGTTTCTCTTTAATTGACTATGTCTTTGATCATCTGTTTGACGAATTCTCAACAGATATCAAATACTTTCTGTAAAGCAAAAATGAGATGGCAACTCCTCAGGCAATCAAGATTTCTGAAAATTTTCACATTGACAATACTCTTCTTACCCACATTCAAACTCTTCATGGCCAAAAAAACTATGTCATGTGGTCAACTCGCATTCAATTGATCCTTCAATCATTATCCATTTATGGATCAATCGATGGTACTATCACCTACGCTAGTACTACCCCTGGTGATCAGCCAAAGTGGGAGGTGATCAACAAAAGAATTGTTGGGATCATATCCAAAACCCTATCCAACAATCTCATCCATCATGCATCATTCACTTATGATGGAAACAACAACTCTCTTGCCAAGAAGCTTTGGGATAAGCTTGCGACTCTCTTCTTGTCTTGCGGTCTTTCAGGCTGCTTTCATCTCTTTGCACAAACCATGCACTCCAGCATCAGGACACACTCTGCTGCTGAGGGCATTAATAAAATTGTCTCCCTTTTCGAACAGATGGCACAGACTGGACTTCATTTCGACAAATCATTTAAGGGGATGTTTCTCCTTACCCTCTTGCCATCTGACTACTCTGCCTTCTGCACCACAATTGCTGAAATGGTTAAAGAATCAGATTTAACCATAGATCTGATTTCTGGAAAGATTCTTTCTGAGATTGATCTCCATGTGTCGTGGCACAACCCTCTTCATGCAAGAATTTCCAATGTGGAGCAAAGTGGAGTAAGTGGAGCCTTTAGAACCAACGTGATTCATAAAGGACCTCCATGCTCTAACCCTTGGAAACAGCCTTCTCAAGGCAGCTCAAGACCTCCTTGTGGACAAACCCAAGGATTCCAACCTTACTCACATGGTTGAGGCAATTTCGGCAATCTTGGACAATTTTGTGCATTTATTGGATCACGAAAGAACTGCTACCATTGCCAATGGTAACAAGGTTTCCATGTATGGTCCTGGAACCATACTAGTCCAACAAATAAATGGAAACTATCTAGTGATTAAGCTAGAAGATGTATGGTATGTGCCTCAGGCATCACACTGGTTACTATCAGTACCATCTTTGCTAGCCCACAGCTATCACTGTGAGAGTACTCAGCATGGAACTTGTATTTGGAACAAGGAAGGATGACAGGTGATACAGGTGTCTGCTTTATCCCTGTCTAACAATCTGCATTGGTTTCAGTCTGCTTTGATTACTCCAATGATTCAGATTTCAGCCTCCCTTGCAGATTCTACTTCTTATTATCTGTGGTACCAACATTTTGGTCATACCTCTCAAAATGCATTATGACATGCACATACCCAATTATCTGGTGTTCCCTCCTTTGACAAACTTTCAATGCCATCTTTGATGCCTTGCAAAGGATGTCTACTGGGAAAAATGCCGGATTGTTCCTTTCCACTCTCCAGAAAGAGATCTACTTGACCTCTAGCTCTTATACATTCAGATCTGATGGGACCTATGCTGGTAGAACCGAGATCACATGCTCGCTACATTCTCACATTCATTGATGACTTCAGTGGTTATGCTTTACTTTCCTTCTTGCAGGTCAAGTCGGATTGTCTTCAGCATTTCAAATTGATGGTTTCTTGGGCAGAAACGTTTACTGCTCACACTCTTACCTCTGTATGTTCAGACTGAGGGGGGGAATTCATTAGTCATGAGTTTTGTTCATTCCTCTCATCCAGAGGGGTGACACACCAAACATCTGTACCAAACAATCCCCAACAAAATGGTCGTGCAGAGAGATTCAATTGAACCATCATGGAGAAGGCTGAAAGCATGTGCCAACATGCTTGTTTACCTAAAGCATTCTGGCAAGACGCTATAGAGACTGCTGTACACTTGTACAATAGACAACCAATGTGTTGTCTTGAATGGAAGACTCCCATAGAGTTATTCAATGGGAAGAAACCAGATGCTTTGTACTTTCGAGTATTTGGATGCCGAGCTTATGTGTTCATACTGCCAGAACAACGGTGAGACAAGTTATCTCCCAAATTGGAAGAGATGACGTTCATTGGGTATGAACCTAATACAAAAGGTTGGTGTTTCTGGTCCAAACAGAAACACCGAGTGGTTATTTCCACAAATGCTACTTTTGATGAAGAATATTTTCTGCAGTGTTCCAATGACCAAGAAGACAGGCCTACCCCTATCCAAAACAAAATTTAATTTTGAGGAAGAATTGCTGATTCAAGAGGATTGACCACAAACTTCTAATCAACAACCTCCAGAATATTTGTTTATTCCAATCCCAGTACCTAGAGCACAGATTGATTGTCATCAATCTCCACCACCTGATCCAAGATGATCTGGTTATAGTTCTGATGATGAAGACAAAGATGATGAATGGAATTTCTCATCTCCAAGACCTTCTACTCATCCTAGATCTTCTAGAGATGAAACTTCACCATTTGGGAAATGTCTTTCACCAATGAGACCAGGAGTTCTGAGAAGTCAATCACAAACCTCTCATTGTATCGATGTAGATGATCAACATCACCATAACATACATACAAAGAATTGGTGATACATCTCCATCTTCTCAATCAGAAGAGATAGAGAGAATCTGGAACATTCCTAGACCAACTCCACTGAGATGGTTACCTCCTAGACAACATCTAGAAGAGAGTATCCCTGAATTTAGAATGCAACCTCATCAGCATCATCCTTCTGATGAAGAGAGAACACATAATCGCAGAACTCAGAGAGTCCCTGCACCTTGAATCTAACCAGATAATGTATATGTGTCATGTCCCGTGCCCTTTCCGCACCATCCGCACTCTGCTCCAACTTCTCCGCCTTGCGATCCAGTGTCGCAACACTCCCTCCACACTCCGCCACTCGTTGTCCACCGTCAGGCGACAACTCCGCCTATCCCTGACTTGTCTGTTGTCCCTGGCAGGTCCCCGTGCTTGTCCCTGTACATAGTTCCCCGTTCCGCTCTAGACCCACTCTTGTCCCTGCCGTTGTACTCCGTCCTCCCTGTAGTAGCAATCCGCCCTCCCTGTATTACATTACTCCACTACTCTGCTCTCCATCTACCCTTAGTACAGCCTTAGTCCTCCGTGTACTTAATCCATTCTTGCTAAGGACTTAATCCTCAGTTTGTAAATCCACAAAGTTACCTCTGGTCACTTTCCGTGCGATCTCCTCTCGCTCTCCTCTCGTCTCGCTCTCTATCCACCTCGGTAGCTCTACGCTATCGTTGTACCTCTGTCTACTCCATCCCCTGAAATACGAGGACAGGGCAGTACAAGGGTGCAGGCAAACCTGAAGCCGCAGTCCTCACCCTTCGTCTCCGTCTCCGCCTCCAACCCTCAACCTCCACTCCCCTACATCCACTCCACATCTCCGCTCCTCTGGTGACCGGTGGAACTGGACTTGACAGTATTTACAAACTCCAACTTGTACTGTCTCCCTTCTACATTTACTCATGCCGTACCAGAGTATCATTCGAACGTGCTCCCAGCAGTGCAACGCACAGCAAACTACTGAGGCAGGGCCCAGCATGCCGGGTGGATCTGTACTCCTCCACCCCGGAGAGCACGC